>JBAKBP010035782.1:0-19136 GCA_037953745.1 Lithodes maja
GCATACGCAATAAATTTTCAGATTTAGAGGAACTAGTGTTTACAGAAAATTATGATGTGATTGGCATAACAGAATCTTGGCTCAATACAGAAGATAGAGACTTTTTAGCAGAGTATTCACTTCCCGGTTATGTAATGTTTGAGAACAGCCGAATAAATAAAAATGGAGGTGGCGTTTTATTTTATATCAAAGAAAGTCTTAACCCGACCCTCGTGTCAAAACCTCAAATTGTGAACGTCGACACATCTTTTGTGCTAATAAAGAACAATAAAGGTACAAAAATAATACTTGCGTTAATATACAGACCTCCAGCTCAATCAGTGCAAACTGACCGAGAAATTTACGAACAAATTGCAGATGTAAGTAACTCACAAGATACCGTAATTTTTGGCGACTTTAATTTACCTGTGACCAAGTGGGGCGATACTCTTACTTCACACTCCGGACATGACTTGTATACGAACTTGCAAGAGAGTTCGCTTTATCAATTTGTTCGAACGCCGACCCGTGGTAATAACGTTCTTGACATTGTACTTGCAACAAAAGAAGAATTGATAGAGAATTTGAATGTTGGTGATGAATTCAGTAACAGCGACCATCGTACGATAACTTTCACTTTAAAGTTTACTAGTAACGAACCAAATAGTAGCATCGAAAAAGTCCCTAATTTCAAGAAAGCAAACTTCCATAAACTTAGAGCTATGTTTAAAGAAACTGACTGGAGCTTTTTAATTAACAATAACGACATAAATACATCTTGGAAGTTATTCGAAACCACTTACCTAAAAGCAGTGCAAGACTGCATACCATCGAAAATACGGCGTCCAGGCCATAATAATAAGCCCAAATGGTGGAATAAAGATATTTCAAACTGCCTGCTTGCTAAAAAATTTGCTAATGATAGATTAAAATCCTCACAAAATGACGAAGAACGGGTGAAATTTGTAGAGCTACGACGCAAAGCCAAAAAGTTAATTAAGCAAAGTAAAAAGACCTTAGAGTTACATATTGCGAATCAAAGTAAAACAAACCCGAAAGAATTCTATAGTTATATCAGAAAGAAAAAAGTAGTTACTTCAACTGTTGGACCGTTAGTCGATGAAAAAGGAGAATACACCAAAGACGAAGTACAAATGAGTAATGCCCTCAATACCTTCTTTGCATCAGTTTTTACAACCGAAGACCTCAGTGATATCCCTACACCATCGCCGATTCAGATTGATAATTCAGATGTTCTAAGCAATATCACCGTTACAGAGAGAGAAGTATTGAATTGTTTAGATAAACTCAAAGTAAATAAAACGCCAGGACCTGATACAATCTCGCCTAGAGTTCTAAAGGAAGCTAAGAATGAGCTCTCCAAACCACTGACATTACTATTCAATAAATCCTTGCAGTCTGGAACTATGCCTGATCAGTGGAAGCTAGCCAACGTAACACCGATATTCAAAAAAGGCAGCAAATCCCTACCCAGTAACTATCGTCCAATTAGCTTAACCTCGGTTGTATGTAAAATGCTAGAAACGGTCATACGAGACAGACTCGTAAATCACTTAGAGGAAAATAACATACTTAAAGATACTCAACACGGCTTTCGTAAAAAACGTTCCTGTTTAACAAACCTCTTAGACTTCTTCCACGATATCCTCAACCTCTACGATGAGAGTAAAGCTGTAGATATTATATACCTTGATTTTCAAAAGGCCTTTGACAAAGTTCCCCACAAACGTTTACTGCTAAAACTAAAAGCGCATGGAATACAAGACGGTGTGTTGAAATGGATAGAAAATTGGCTCAACAACAGAAAGCAAAGAGTAGTCATAAACGGTAAGGCATCTAAATGGACCAATGTAAGTAGCGGGGTACCCCAGGGATCGGTACTAGGACCAATTCTCTTTCTAATTTACATCAACGACATAGATGAGGGTCTCACCTGCACAATCTCAAAATTTGCTGACGATACAAAAATTGCAAATAGCGTACTCTCAAAAGAACAAGTTGACGATATGCAACACAATCTAGATAAATTGTCATGTTGGGCCCAAATTTGGCAAATGAGTTTCAATGCGGATAAATGTAAAGTACTACATGTCGGATACCTAAATGAGAAAGCAAACTATTCGATGAATGGCACTCAGCTTAAGAATGTAAACAGAGAAACTGATCTGGGAGTAACAATATCGAGTAACCTAAAACCGAGTCAACAATGTTCAGAAGTTGTTAAGAAGGCAAACAAAATAATTGGCTTTATAGGCAGGTCATTTGAGCATAAATCCAAAGAAGTTATCCTAACCCTTTACAATTCCTTAGTCCGCCCTCTTCTGGAATACTGCGTTCAATCCTGGTGCCCTTATTACCAAAAAGATATAAACAAGCTAGAACGAGTTCAACGTAGAGTTACCAAAATGATACCTAGCCTAAAGAACAAACCATACGAAGAGCGTCTTAGAGAATTAAATCTATTTCCTTTAACCCAGCGCAGATTAAGAGGCGACTTAATTCAAGTGTTCAAAATCATCAAAGGCATCGACAATATGAACTGTAGTAAGTACTTCACTATCGACCAATCTAATTACACACGGGGAAACGGTTGCAAAATTATTGGTAAATCTTTTAACTCGCACGAATCTAAGAATTTCTTCTTCAATCGAGTTGTCAACTTGTGGAATGGGCTTCCCCGAAACGTTATAGACTGCAGCACCGTTGATTCATTTAAATTCCGCCTAGACAAATATCTCGCATCAAACCCGCGACTGACTGCGTTTGTAAATGAATAACTTTATCCTCCCCTCAGTTACTAACCCATATGTCCCCTACTAACTTCCTAGTCCTGCCACGTTAGTGGCAGGGCAGTAGTTCCCTTTCCAATGTTCCCTTACCCACTCTAAACCACTGTTTGGACACTTGATCCTCAGTGTTTTGGAGGACAAGCAGCCTAGAAGGGTCACTAGATCTGTTGTTGCTTGATTTCCTTTGTACTCCTTTGTACTATATGTCACTTTGTACTCCATTCATTCCTATTCATCATCACTTGCCTGTTCTTCAGTCATCTCTCTATCTTCCAATGCTTTTATTATAAACCGTCTCTCCAACTCATCTGAGCTCTTCCTCTCAATCTATTTCCCATATATTGTTCCTGACTCATATATTCTCTGTGTAAGCCTTTCATCTCCCATTCGTTCAACATGTCCATACCAGCATAGCACCCTTCTTTCCATTCTGGCCGATAAGGGTTCCTGTTGTCCCACTCTTCTACATATCTCCTCATTCTTCAATCTGTCTCAACACATCATTCCACACATTCTTTCTCTTGTATATTCTGACCCCATGTCTTAGCAGCACCATACATTACTGTTGGTATACCGGTAACTATCCCTTGGTACATTGCACTTTCTTCTTTCAGTCCGAGATTTCTCACCATCCACATACTTCCCATTGCTCCAAAAACTTTCCTTCCCTCACACACTCTCTGTCTTACCTCCATTCTCACACGTATGTAAGTTAGATATACCCAATCTATTTTAATCATATCTTGAAAATATCTTGAAGAAAAGGGGTTTGTTCTAGTGTCTTCCCACCTTCGTCC
The DNA here is from genome assembly GCA_037953745.1 of Lithodes maja. NCBI lineage: Eukaryota > Metazoa > Arthropoda > Malacostraca > Decapoda > Lithodidae > Lithodes > Lithodes maja. Next base: position 3,587 of record JBAKBP010035782.1, read on the forward strand.
TCGTCTTGCCACTCCCACACTCTTTCTCTCCCCCCTCCCCTCCCCCACTTGAGTCCATCAGTAACTCCTCCATTGTTTACCTTGCTATCACCTCTCCCCCTCTCCCCTCCCCCACTCATCATTTATCCTCTCTTTCACAATCTTTATACCTCCATTTCCACATTCTATTTTATATTCCCATTTTCACACTTTGCCTCCTCCATCTCCCCTCTCCCATATTCTCACCTTGCTCACTACTCTTCTCCCCACTAACACCTTCCTTCCCTTCCCACTCTCCCTTTCCTTCTCCCCCTACCCCCTTTCTTCCCCCATTCTCACTTTTCTTCTCCCCACTCCCTCATTTCTCCTTCCCCACTACCACTTTTCTCTCCCCACTCCCATTATTCTTCCCCCACAATCCCACTGTTCTTGTCATATTGCCCAATTTTCTTCTCCCCCCTCCCCTCCCCTCCCCTCCCCTCCCCTCCCTCCCCCACACACGAGTCCATCAGTAACCTCTTGACCTGGCTCTTCCTCGGGATTGTTTACCTTGCTATCACCTCACCTCCTATAATTACAGTCTCGGGTTCATCCCTTCCATCCATCCTAATCATTCCCTGCTTTCTTGTATTCACCTTTTCTCTGCATTATTTGAATTTAATTTGCCCTATCCTCACCTCTTACATTATACATTACAAGCTTTGATCCATCCCCTCTATAACCTTTCCTTGCTTTCTATCACCTCACCTCTTACATTATTCTTTCTTTTCTTTCTTTTCTTTCCTCTCACTTAAACAGTAGGCTACCATAGTGCGGTTGGGAGTATGAACATGATTAGACTAATATCCAGTATTCGAGAATGGATAATAAGTCGTAGGCGTGTGCATAAATCTTTAACCGTCCTGGTGGTGTAATGGTTAAGGTGGCAAAAATATGTGTGTGATAACCCGGGTTCGAATCCCGGTGGATCATATATACTTTAATTAATTTCATTGGGGGTGTGGTGGTGAGATTAATAAAAATAATATTATACATTACAAGCTTTGATCCATCCCCTCTATACCCTTTCCTTGCTTTCTATCACCTCACCTCTTACATTATACATTACAAGCTTTGATCCATCCCCTCTATAACCTTTCCTTGCTTTATTGTATTTACATTTTCTCTGCTGTTCATCCCTTCCATCCTCCTCCTTCCCTGCTTTCTTGTATTCCCATTCTTGCTTGTCTTGTATCCTTCCTAAGTTACATAAGATAGTCTATTGATAGTGATAATGAACTGCTAAAACGCTTTATATCCTCAAGGAGTTGTTAATTTAAAACATAGTTAAATATAGTTGGGTAGCAAATAATGGTAACAGTCGCATTCGTTCACTCGAGATACTTTGTGAACGCGCGCGCGCACACACACACACACACACACACACACACACACACACACACACACACACACACACACACACACACACACACACACACACACACACACGAAGGAAAAGGATTGGTTTAATGAAAAATGTAGGAAAGCCAAGGAAAAGAGAGACCAAGCGTGGAAGGCAGCTAGAAGAAGGTGTAATAGAGAAACTTGGAACAGATACAAGAGATTAAGAAATGTATATGCTACAATCAGGAGACAAGAAGCCAGAGAATATGAGAAGAACATTGTGAACAAATGTGAGAGTGATCCAAAGCCGTTCTATAGGTTTATAAATAGTAAAATGAAGGTAAGGGATAGAATAGTGAGGTTGAAGGTTGAAGGGACCACTTATGATGACGACCAGAATATGTGTAAAATTATGAACAATACACTACACTCAGTATATACTAAAGGTGATAACTTTGAAGAAGTACCGGTAGGTGAAATTGGTGATAAACTGGGAGAGATTAATTTTCTCCCAGAGGAGCTAGTAGAAATAATGAAAGGACTAGATGTGAAAAAAGCAGTGGGACCTGACAATGTAGCGGGATGGATTTTGAAAGAATGTGCTGACGAACTAGTGAAACCCTTATATGAGATAATGAAATACTCTCTGGAAGTGGGAAAATTACCAATGGACTGGAAGAGAGCCAACATTGTACCGATTTATAAAGGTGGGAACAGGGAACATCCATTGAATTATCGACCTGTGTCACTTACTAGTATAGTGTGCAAAATCTGTGAGAAAATAATTAAGAAAAGATGGATGATTTACTTGGAAAAGAATAATCTACTATCTAACAGGCAATTTGGATTCAGGGAGGGTACCTCATGTGTTACAAATCTACTCAGTTTTTATGACAGAGTGGTTGACATATTACAAGAGAGAGATGGATGGGTGGACTGCCTATACATTGACATGAAGAAAGCTTTTGACAGAGTATCGCATAGCAGGCTGAAGTGGAAATTAAAAGAGTATGGAGGGATTCAGGGTAGTTTGTTAAATTGGATGGAGGACTATCTTTCAGGGAGACAGATGAGGACTACTATCAGAGATAAATTTTTTACATGGAAAGATGTCACAAGTGGAGTTCCGCAGGGAGCGGTGCTGGCTCCCATAATGTTTCTAATATACATTAATGACATGCCAAAGGATATAAATGCATATATGAATATGTTTGCAGATGATGCCAAGATCATGAAGCGTATAGAAGATGAAAACAGTGGTAGGGAATTACAGAGGGATTTGGATAGGATAGATCAATGGAGCAAGAAGTGGAAAATGGAATTCAACACAAATAAATGTCATGTAGTGGAAATGGGAATAAGTAAAAGAAGGCCTCATATGGAATATAAGTTAGGAGAAAACACTATTAACCCATCAGAGAAAGAAAAGGACTTAGGGATAACTGTTAGGAGTGATCTTTCACCTGAGAATCATATTAATAAGATAGTGGGAGAAACATATGGACTGCTAAACAGAATAAAAATAGCCTTTAACTATATAAACGAGGAGATGCTGGAGAAAATAATAAAAACATTGGTGAGACCAAGACTGGAGTATGCGGCAGTGGTGTGGGCACCACATCTAAAAAAACAATAAAGAAGTTGGAGAAGGTTCAGAGAGCTGCAACTAGGATGATACCAGAACTGAGAGAATTTCCATATGAGGAGAGATTAAAGAAATTAGATTTACCATCTCTAATGGATAGGAGGGAGAGAGGCGATATGATTATGATGTACAAATGTGTGAGAGGACTCGAAAAGGTGGACAAGAAGGGTTATATTGTGAAAGATAATGGTAGAACTAGGGGGCATAGATATAAGCTAATGAAAGGAAGATGTAAAGGAGATGTGAGAAAGTATCGTTTCCCTTACAGAAGTATAAGTAAATGGAATCAGTTGGAAGAGGAAGTGGTGTGTGCCAAAAACATTCATATTTTTAAGGCAAAGTTAGATAATTGTAACTCGGGAAGCGGGACAATACGAGCCTAAAAAGCTCAACTCCTGTATACTACAAATAGGTAAATACAAATAAGTAAATACACACACACACACGTACGTGAATACAATACCTTTCTTTTCACGCCTCCGACGGCACTCAGGGTAAGCATTGAAAGCTGTGGAAAAATATATGGGTAATTATCTAATATATTTATTTCACTCCCAACACCAAACACCTCCCAATGAAATTAATTAAAGCAGGGTGATCCTCCCGGGATTCGAACCAAGGTTACCACATACACCATTACACCATCAAGACAGTTATAGGTTAAGTACATGATTACGATTTTATATCTATTTATCGAATACTGGATGTCAATCTAATCATCAGATAAGTCTAGAATGCCCATGAATTCACACTCTCTCCCCCACAATGTAGAACTTCCGATTATCAAAATTAATTTATCCCCAGAACTTCTACCAGAGTTTACTTCCTTGGAGTTGCTTTCCAAAATCCAATTGTTACAATTTTTATGAATGGAGGATGCCTTTAGGCACATGGATTTTTTTTTTTTTTTCCTTCTTTTATTTATTGTCTCGTAAACAAAATTATATGTCAGGCACATTGACCTTTTTTTTGTTCTTTCCTCTATTTATTGTCTCATAAAGACAAAAATAATATGCAAACACCATGGGAGAAAAACAAACCAAACAGACTACCACAAAGACTTCCCAGGTAATCCCGAGATGACCTGGTTGAATCTGCCTAGGAGTAGTGAGGAGGAAATAGCTCATAATAACCTGAGTGGTATGATGGTGGAGGAGGTGGGCCAGCTGTGTCCAGTTGTGGCTCCCCTAGTCTGAAACTTAGGGGTGGGTGGCCGTATTTATTATGTTTTTACTTTCCTCCTTAGACCTCCATCAAGCTTTTAAAAAAAAAAACTCTCCTTCAAGATAAATTTGTAAATTTTTCGATAGATAAATGTCCCGGCCGAAGGCCAATTTCCCAAAAATTACAGGCCTGCTATCGCTCGCCAGGAAAAAAGTTAACACCTAATTGGTACGAAAGGTCTTAATATTGACAAAGAAATGGGGCGAAAGGGCTTAGAATTGCCAAACTAATGGGCCGAACATCTTGAAGTCTCAAAACAAATGGGGCTAAAAATGAGGGAGAAGGAGGTCCAGAAAAAACCACCCATCTCCCCCTTTATACTCTCATGGTCCGTCGCCCACACTTTGTTGTCCTACTTTACTCATTTTAGAATTAGCTATGGCCTCACGTTATTTTATATGCCGCAGTGTTTTCGAAAGTGGATGTTGTTTTGCGGATATGACTTGATCGTTGTTGCGTGTGTTGCTGTTTGTCGGTATGTTTGTAAGCATCTAAGGTCATCAAATGTGTGTGAGACTTCTCAAATATATGTTGCTGTTTGTCGGTATGTTTGTAAGCATCTAAGGTCATCAAATGTGTGTGAGACTTCTCAAATATATGTTGCTGTTTGTCGGTATGTTTGTAAGCATCTAAGGTCATCAAATGTGTGTGAGACTTCTCAAATATATGTTGCTGTTTGTCGGTATGTTTGTAAGCATCTAAGGTCATCAAATGTGTGTGAGACTTCTCAAATATATGTTGCTGTTTGTCGGTATGTTTGTAAGCATCTAAGGTCATCAAATGTGTGTGAGACTTCTCAAATATATGTTGCTGTTTGTCGGTATGTTTGTAAGCATCTAAGGTCATCAAATGTGTGTGAGACTTCTCAAATATATGTTGCTGTTTGTCGGTATGTTTGTAAGCATCTAAGGTCATCAAATGTGTGTGAGACTTCTCAAATATATGTTGCTGTTTGTCGGTATGTTTGTAAGCATCTAAGGTCATCAAATGTGTGTGAGATTTCTCAAATATATGTTGCTGTTTGTCGGTATGTTTGTAAGCATCTAAGGTCATCAAATGTGGGTGAGACTTCTCAAATATATGTTGCTGTTTGTCGGTATGTTTGTAAGCATCTAAGGTCATCAAATGTGTGTGAGACTTCTCAAATATATGTTGTTGTTTGTCGGTATGTTTGTAAGCATCTAAGGTCATCAAATGTGTGTGAGACTTCTCAAATATATGTTGCTGTTTGTCGGTATGTTTGTAAGCATCTAAGGTCATCAAATGTGGGTGAGACTTCTCAAATAAATGTTGCTGTTTGTCGGTATGTTTGTAAGCATCTAAGGTCATCAAATGTGGGTGAGACTTCTCAAATACATTTTGATGATGTCATACAATACATTTGTATGATGATACTTAAGTTCCCTCATTACTATTATACAGATATATCTTAGTTTCATATTTGGTAACGTGACTATTGGAACGTTACATAACCGGCTGGATGGGACTCGTTAGCCTTGGTCGGCTACCCATCTATGTTATACAATCTTATACAAATTCGGGTGGATGGGACTCGTCAGCCTTGGTCGGCAACCTGTCTAGGGGAGTAAACCTGATATAAATCCGTACTGCTTACCTAAGGGTAAGGCAGGTTAGTGGATGGATTAGCCGAACACCACTGTAGGAAAAGTGCAAACAAGATACACAGAGGGCCTCGGAGTCGGACGATCCTAAATTGAGTGGTCAATCCTGTAAGTCCTTCAGTAAACTGGCTCGGGTCCTCTTACAGGGAATAGGTCCGCTTGGGAGGCATTCTGTGTATGGCCACCCTCATTAAGGGGAGTAAGGCGTCCGGCAATAGATAGATAAACTATTGGAATACGACTGTACACTTTGTAGTCCACTGTGGCTACCGGACGTTCTACGATGAGTTATCGGTATTCTACTGATTAGTGTATTGCTGATTCATATATACCTCACACCACCACCTTTCAATTACATGTTCTGCATAATTCACACTCGGGCTAAATATGGTCACGTAAGTAGACAGGTTCCGGTAAGATCGGCCACTGTTCTCACCGGCCGCTGAATAGGGCGAGGTTTTCCACAATACGGGAGGACATTGATGGACTCTCCCACACACCACTCACGTATCAAGAGGTGTCCCCCTTCTGCCCCTAGGGCACCTCATTAACCAAAATTCAGATATATAAATGAGCAAATATAAACGCCCATCACCCCTCAAATTCCTTTCAACTTCTCTCTAACATTGCTCATTCACCATTCATCTCTCTCTCTCTCTCTCTCTCTCTCTCTCTCTCTCTCTCTCTCTCTCTCTCTCTCACCAACTGTCTTCATGTACGGCAATTGCTGGAGGGTGGGGAGAGAGCCTTCTTTGCTACCCTTTCTTTCCACTATACCTTACTCTCGGGTTAGCTATCTCTACTAGAATTAAGACCTGACCACCTCGGTGGGATCGTAAGGTCTGTATGGTCAGTGTATATATGTAAATATATGTAAATATATCTCTTCTCCCTTCTGCTCTGCTATCCTTGCCTTCCACTTTGTAGCAAATACTATTTTAGCATTAAGTCCGGACTGCCTAGTAGGGACCGCAAGGTTTGTGTAGTCTGTGTATCTGTGTAACTCTGTGTAACTTTTCATCACGCCCTATTCATCTGTATTTCTTTAAGGGGGGATGGTTGGTTTTCCTATCCTCCCTTCTTCCTCCCTCGTGTAAAATTTAGCCCCATTTGTTTTGAGATCGAAAGACGATGTTTTATTATACTGCTTCTCATTATATCTTGCTTTATAATATCAATAATATTTCGTTTCTTTCTCGCATTCTTTAACACCTGTACCGCCGACGTGTTATGTATTTTATTCTAGCCAAATTTAGACGATGTTGTCCAGTTTTAGAAGGATTTGTGGTAATAAAAAGGGTCAAATGAGGTATTTCGGTGCCTGTTGATTACTGAGGCCCTTTTTTAATTGAATAACATCGTCTAATAGTAGCCAGAATAAAGTTGAACGGACGGCACCGGTAGTGAAAGCGTTAATTTATTTTGATTAACTTCACTCCAACACCAAACACCCCCAATTATATTAATGAAAGCATGTGATCCGCAGGGATTCGAACCTGGGTTACCACACACATATTCTTAAACACATTAACCATTACACCATCAAGACAGTTAAAGGTTTTATGCACAAGCCTACGACTTATTATCCATTCTCGAATACTGGATATTAATCTAACCATGTACATATTCCCAACTGCGCTATGGTAGCCTAATGGTTAACCCCTTGAGCACCATGATGTAAGTTTCATCATATTTTGGTTACTATTAGACGATTTCCTTTACCTGATAATCTTCCTCTAGGAATCCAAGGGGTGAATATGATCTCAATAAACCCTCTTAGCAACATATACGTCCTTCTTAAACTGCATAAAATCATCTAAATTTACCCAGAATCGAAGGTAAAAAGGCGTCATGGTGCTGAAGGGGTTAAGTGAGAGTAAAGGGTATTGATGGGGCATAGATCATATAGACCGACCTCGTTACCATATAGACCGACCTCGTTACCATATAGACCGACCTCGTTACCATATAGACCGACCTCGTTACCATATAGACCGACCTCGTTACCATATAGACCGACCTCGTTACAATATATCCCTGAACCTAATGATAATATATTATTATTAACCTGTTCTGTACCAGCGACGTCTTTTAAATTTTATTGTAGCTATATTTATACTATGTTGTGCAGCTTAAGACAGATATATGGTAGCTAAAATAACTAATTGAGATAGTTTTTAGCCTTTAATGGATAGACGTCCTTCCTAAGCTGAATACATTCGTCTAATGGTTACCAGAATACAATGCAAAGGACGTCACCGGTACTGAATGGATTAACTTCACTCCAACACCAAACACTTCTCTCGCGGTCTCTGTATGATAATAAGTAACACCCCGTTCTTATCATTAATCATCAATTACAAACCCCAATCTACTTGAATACAATAATGAAAGCATATGGTCCTCCCGGGATTCGAACACGGGACACCACACCCAGAACATAAGCATCTAAACCATTACACCACCAACACAGTTATCTTTGTTTATATCTAGCTTTCACAACTTTCCCTTCTAAGTGGCTTTCTCAGTATGACATCTGGCTTTCTCTGTCACGTATGCCATTCAACCCAACCCCTTCTCTCTCACATCACACCCGTTCTCATCACTCATATACCCCTGACATCTCTCTCTCTCTCTCTCTCTCTCTCTCTCTCTCTCTCTCTCTCTCTCTCTCTCTCTCTCTCTCTCTCTCTCTCGTAATTCGAAGAGATTTGACGATCATCTGATGGAGACTGGTTAATATGAATTAATCAGTACGAATGTAAGTGTAAGTTCCCTTTCTCACTAATTTATTTCCATATTCTATACAAACTTTCCTTGTGGGTATTTCCTGACTCACAAGTTTACAATTCATCCTATTATCCGGTACGGTCTATTAGCCGGAGGGAGCGGAGTGTGGGGAGAGAGCTTTCTACTTTGCTGGCCTATTCTTCTACCACAAACTGTCCCTGTCTAGTAGTATTAAGGCCGGACCACCTAGTGGGGAGCGCAAGGTCTGTGTGGTTTGAGTATTCGTGTCTGTGTAGCACACACACACACACATATACCCCCCCCCACACACACACACACACACACACACATTCCCCATCACTCATCCTTCACAACTACCTCTGATGTCTTGAATTTCTCCCATTCATACCAATTTCTCCATCAAAGGCACACATTCCGTCCATCTACATATACCGGTAGGCCTACAGTATTTTAACCCCTTCTGTACCGGTGACGTCTTTATAACTATCTTCTGGTTACTATTGGACGATTGTCTTCAGTTTATAGAGGGGCTTCTGAATGCTTGTGTGCTGCTTTTTGTGGGCGAACTGGTATATCTGTTCTTCTCCTGTCACCTCTGTTTCCTTTCTTGTGTCTCTTGCTGATCCTCCCTACCCCTTGCGGGAGTAAGGGTTTGTTACTGACTGACTGACTATAAAGGGCCTCCAGCAATTAACAGGCTTCGAACAATCTCACTTAACCAATTTTTACTACCTCAGATCCTTCTTAAACTGCACAATATCGTATGACTATAGCTAGAATAAGATTAAAAAGACGTCGACGTACAGAAGGAGCCCTTTTTACTACCTCAGATTCTTCTTGAGCTGCACAAAATCGTTAAGTATACAGTAGCTAGAATAACTTTAAATCGTTAAGTATACAGTAGCTAGAATAACTTTAAATCGTTAAGTATACAGTAGCTAGAATAACTTTAAATCGTTAAGTATACAGTAGCTAGAATAACTTTAAATCGTTAAGTATACAGTAGCTAGAATAACTTTAAATCGTTAAGTATACAGTAGCTAGAATAACTTTAAATCGTTAAGTATACAGTAGCTAGAATAACTTTAATTCGTTAAGTATACAGTAGCTAGAATAACTTTAAATCGTTAAGTATACAGTAGCTAGAATAACTTTAAATCGTTAAGTATACAGTAGCTAGAATAACTTTAAATCGTTAAGTATACAGTAGCTAGAATAACTTTAAATCGTTAAGTATACAGTAGCTAGAATAACTTTAAATCGTTAAGTATACAGTAGCTAGAATAACTTTAAATCGTTAAGTATACAGTAGCTAGAATAACTTTAAATCGTTAAGTATACAGTAGCTAGAATAACTTTAAATCGTTAAGTATACAGTAGCTAGAATAACTTTAAATCGTTAAGTATACAGTAGCTAGAATAACTTTAAATCGTTAAGTATACAGTAGCTAGAATAACTTTAAATCGTTAAGTATACAGTAGCTAGAATAACTTTAAATCGTTAAGTATACAGTAGCTAGAATAACTTTAAATCGTTAAGTATACAGTAGCTAGAATAACTTTAAATCGTTAAGTATACAGTAGCTAGAATAACTTTAAATCGTTAAGTATACAGTAGCTAGAATAACTTTAAATCGTTAAGTATACAGTAGCTAGAATAACTTTAAATCGTTAAGTATACAGTAGCTAGAATAACTTTAAATCGTTAAGTATACAGTAGCTAGAATGACTTTAAATCGTTAAGTATACAGTAGCTAGAATAACTTTAAATCGTTAAGTATACAGTAGCTAGAATAACTTTAAATCGTTAAGTATACAGTAGCTAGAATAACTTTAAATCGTTAAGTATACAATAGCTAGAATAACTTTAAATCGTTAAGTATACAGTAGCTAGAATAACTTTAAATCGTTAAGTATACAGTAGCTAGAATAACTTTAAATCGTTAAGTATACAGTAGCTAGAATAACTTTAAATCGTTAAGTATACAGTAGCTAGAATAACTTTAAATCGTTAAGTATACAGTAGCTAGAATAACTTTAAATCGTTAAGTATACAGTAGCTAGAATAACTTTAAATCGTTAAGTATACAGTAGCTAGAATAACTTTAAATCGTTAAGTATACAGTAGCTAGAATAACTTTAAATCGTTAAGTATACAGTAGCTAGAATAACTTTAAATCGTTAAGTATACAGTAGCTAGAATAACTTTAAATCGTTAAGTATACAGTAGCTAGAATAACTTTAAATCGTTAAGTATACAGTAGCTAGAATAACTTTAAATCGTTAAGTATACAGTAGCTAGAATACCTTTAAATCGTTAAGTATACAGTAGCTAGAATAACTTTAAATCGTTAAGTATACAGTAGCTAGAATAACTTTAAATCGTTAAGTATACAGTAGCTAGAATAACTTTAAATCGTTAAGTATACAGTAGCTAGAATAACTTTAAATCGTTAAGTATACAGTAGCTAGAATAACTTTAAATCGTTAAGTATACAGTAGCTAGAATAACTTTAAATCGTTAAGTATACAGTAGCTAGAATAACTTTAAATCGTTAAGTATACAGTAGCTAGAATAACTTTAAATCGTTAAGTATACAGTAGCTAGAATAACTTTAAATCGTTAAGTATACAGTAGCTAGAATAACTTTAAATCGTTAAGTATACAGTAGCTAGAATAACTTTAAATCGTTAAGTATACAGTAGCTAGAATAACTTTAAATCGTTAAGTATACAGTAGCTAGAATAACTTTAAATCGTTAAGTATACAGTAGCTAGAATAACTTTAAAAAGACTTCGCTGGTACAGAAGGCATAATTTTTACTACCTCAGATCCTTCTTAAACTGCACAAAATCGTCTAAAAATCGCAAGAATAAAATAAAGACGACGTCGCCGGTACAGAAGAGGTTAATCACCTCTCTTTCCATTGTGACGCATGTCGAGTATGAGCATGCTGTACAGAACGCCCAGTCAGGCCCCACTCTCGCTAGGATCGTCAGGGCAGGAACTTTGGCTGTAGTCTGTGTAGAGTTTCCTAACTCAGTTTATGTGAACCGTTGTACTATAAGTATTATCATTATGTATTTTGTTTTCTTCTAAGTCAACGAGTTCTATTTTATATCATTAGATATAAGTATTGTGTGTGGGACTTGTATGTAATGATGAGAGGAGAGATATTACGTGGCGGGGGGTCAGTGAGTGCGCCACGCGGGCCGGTAGGCCTAATTCCCTCCTCCCTTCCTCCCTTTCAGCGCGTGGGAAGTTCTTTGTCGATCCCAGATTGAGAGAGAATATGACGTCATGATTGCCAGTGGGCGGTCCTTAGTGTTGGCGATATGCTCGCTACAGGGCCGAGTATAAAAAGAGAGGTCCTCGCCACAATTCTTCAGAACTCATCAGGCAAAGCGACCTCTCATATCCCTTGCAACTATCCATATTCTTCCGACTGATGTGAACTTTCTCTACTCTCTGAACAGCCTACCTTCTTCTCTTCTCGTCCCTGTTTAACCTCCATGACCCCTTTGGTGCAGATTTAGTCAGCCAAAGTATTATCGCTTGAGTTCTCACGAGATAAGTGCCTGTTAGATAGCCTATTTTTGGAAGGGTTAACTAGAATAGGATTGATTGATGTTTGTTGCACTCGTATATGCATTTCCCTGTGTGCGATTATTCATGTTCCTGTTTTCTGCTGGTTTAGGCAATGCTAGACTGGGATAGGGTTTCTGAGTTGTGATTTCCTATGAGTACTAGGTTGCGGTTGAACCAGTACAATTGCAACGGAGACGTGGAACGCCTAGGTGGTCTTTTTGATTGTGTACCGTGGGAGTTTAGCACTGTGTTGCGAGTGAGGGCTTTTGCCTGTGCCACCCAACACTGTGCTATCTCATTTGCTTGACTTTGAGAGGATCGCCAGGAGAGAACCAGATACTAGTGATCTGGATCTCTCAAGAGAGCATCCCGTCAATTACCGTAATTTGGCCGCACAGTCTTAAGGACCTCGCTAGGCTACGAGCCGCTTGCTCAGCCATTGTCTCTTAACCTTAGATATCCCAGCTAGACTTTGCTCGACCAGCAGATACAGTATAGTATTGAAGCTTCTCCTTATGTATATTATTGTTTAAGCACTATTGATTTCATGTGTGGCACGCTTAGCTACTTCAGAGATTAGTGGTCCACGAGCACAATCTTAGTAGGCTATTGCCAGTGCATTGTCGGAGTACTTCTTCTTAATGTTTGCCATATCCTATTGCTTATTCTTATAATTCTTCTTATGTCAATTTAAAGCCTTTAATTACCAGTGGCTTTATTATTATTATTATATTATTATTATTCATTAAATTGCTGTTCAAAAATCCGATACTTACTTCTTATGAGTATTCGAGAAGCATCTAACTTATCAGAAGATTCCTTGCTTGATGCTCGAGGACTATTGTTTAACGTAACGTAATAGTGCCGATCCGAAGTAGAGGGTGGAGGACTTCTTAAGTTCTTAGTTCAAGGGTGGATTACTTCGGCTTCGGCCAACACTATTCTTTAGTGTTGTAGTACTTTCTTTTTTGTTTGATTGTTGACCAGACTAGATAACTCCCGTCTTGCTATTAGTCTGTTGTGTGAAACGCTAGTACCGAGTTCTTGTATACCCCGTTATAGCAGATAGAACTCTGGAGGGTAGTGGCGTTTTTTGTTTGGCTGGCAGTACTCTGGGGTTGGGATCGTGTGTTTCCGTTGTGGCAGCGAGCCATACTCGAGTCCTGTGTAAGAGCCCTAGTGTACCCGAGTGCCCGGTCGTAACAAATGGCGACCTTGCTTAGGATTTTGTGAACAGTATAATTTTTTTTTGCAGAGTTGTACAACATTTGTTTGTTGGTACTTTAGCGTACATATTGAAGAATATTTTTTTTTTGTAAGGCAATTAGGAGAGCATTTAAGAGACTCCAGTTAATTTAGTAATTAGTGCTTGCATAAGGGAGTTTAACACTTTTGTCTCGAGAATTTTTTGGTGAACTTCAGTATGTCGGGCCCTAGTACTGACGAGGAGCGAGAGATGCTATGTGAGGAGGTGCCGTTAGTAACTAGTGAGGAGGATGCTAGACTTTTTGTGAGTAAGCGGTACCATGTGACGGAGGAGAGGCTGACTGGGGTGAATGTTTATGGCTTGCACCTGATAGCCAAGGTTTTGGGTCTATCCAATGTAGGAGGGATGTCCAAGGGGGAGCTGATTTCCTGGGTGTTGCGTGGGCGACATGGGGTTTCGGAGGAGAGGGCGTTTGGGGGGGTTCCTCCCCAGATCCCCTCTCACTCGACTCCCACAGTGCCGTCCACTCAGTTGCCGGAGGTTAGCACTCTCCCACAGAGGGATGAGCATTGGAAGATTGGAGTGCCCTCGGGCGGTGCGTATGGTGGTTCCCCAGTTCTTGCCCCCCCTCCTTCAGTAGTGGCAGCTCCCTCTTCCGGCCTGTCTCCTGAGATGATATTTAAACTCGAGCTTGCTAAAATGGAGAATGAGTCTAGGAGGCATGAGAAGGAGATGGAGGCTGAGTCTAGGAGGTATGCAATCGAGGCTGAGACTAGGAAGCAGGAGAATGAGACTAGGAAGCAGGAGAAGGAGATTGAGGCTGAGATTAGGAGGCACGAGGCTGAGCTTAGGTACGACTCAGAGAAATATTGTGCTCAAATAGATTTAGATAAGACTCGTGCAGAGTCGACAGGGATTCGGATGGGCCGTGAGGGCCAAGTAAGAGAACAGTCCTTGTCCCACTTAGTCAAATTGGTGCCGGCATTTAGTGAAACTGAAGTCACAGAATTTTTTAATCGTTTTGAGAAGAAGTGTAGGGAGCATAATTGGCCTGAAGAGAAGTGGGCAGCTCTAGTCTCCTCCAGACTTACGGGTAAGGGTCTGAAGGCTTATGATGCACTGCCTTTAGAGTCTTGCATTGACTACCCAGTATTGAAGAGAGCTGTCCTACGGGCATACGAGTTGCAACCAGAAACATATCGATTGAAGTTTCGGGGTGTTACGAAGACTAGGGAGGCGACCTTTCTTGAACATGCCCGGGACTTAAAAGATGCACTTGCTAACTGGACATGTTCTGAGAAAGCTGAGACGGCCGAACAGTTGACTGAGCTGTTTCTGCTCGAGCAGTTTTATAAGTGTACTGGTGCAGATATGACTTTAACTATTAAAGAAAAGAACCCTAAAACTCTACAGGAGGCAGCTGAGATGGCTGACCTCCGGCTATCATTAATTCGTGGGTGCGGGTCTGCCCAGCGTAGTGAGGCAGGTAACAAGGGGCGTGACACCCCACCCCCCCGAGTTAGTGATATACATTATGCAAACAAGTACAAGAGCTATGATACCAAGACTGACCACAAGACTAGCACCGTCCCATTTAAGAAGGGGCCGGGCCCTTCCCAGTACCAAGGGAAGCCCAGAGGGGAGTTGGAGTGTTATCATTGTCATGAAAAGGGGCACTTTGCAAGAGTCTGTCCTAGCAAACCACCTACAGCAGCTGTGTCTTTGGCCTGCAACATTGGTGTGTCTCCGAAGTTTTCTGAGTTTGCCCGGGGCAGTTCGTCAGAGGCTGAGGCACAGCCAATGCAGAAGCACCTGGGAGGCTCGAACCCTGCTCAGGATGTTTTTTGCGACCATAGAGGACGGGGTTGCGTGATGTGGGCGGGGCGCAAGCATGGAGTAGAGGTCTTGCGTGATACAGGTGCTTCCCAGACTCTGATGAATAACTTGACTGGCTACCCTATAAATGCGGCTCGGGTGGTAGTGGTGCAGGGTATTAATGCAACTCGGTCATACCCGCTGGTGCGGTTGGAGTTGGAGGTGGATGGTGTGACACGTGAATTGGATGTCGGGATTGTGGAGAAACTGCCAGTGGAGGGCGTCGACCTTCTTCTCGGCAACGACTTTGCAATGCCCGCTTCTGAGGTTCTACC
>JBAKBP010035783.1:0-19135 GCA_037953745.1 Lithodes maja
CGATGAACTGACAAAGTTCAGGGCAGACATGGAGTGTCACACAAGGTCATTAGATGCATTAGGTGTAACCTCTCAAGAAATGCTAGTCATAATCTTAAGACAGAAATTACCTCTAGCTATTCTAGATAAAGTTCGTACCTTTAATTTGGAGGAGTTCAAAAGAGTCATTTAGTAAGGAGATTAGCAACATACAATTAAACAATGGTAGGACGGTGGGTGGGTCAGAAGGGACAACAGCAAAGGGTTCAATTAATATGATGGTAGGTTCTAAAGGGAAGGTTGAAGAGTCACGAAAGAAACCACAAATGTCAAGTAGGCTATGCAACAATCCCAAGCATAAATGGCTAAGCTGTACCAAATATCAAACCAAGGAAGCCAAATTAGCTCAGGCAATGAAGCTAAAATTGTGCAAGGGTTGTCTAAGTAAGGACCATGGTATGCAGGGTAAGTGTAGCCTACTGCTTCCTATTTGAGGCCCTGTCGCAACTGTGAGGGTCATCACTTTGACAAATTATGCCCCACAGGTAGTCTAGTCAAGGAGGAAAAAATAGAGGGTACTGCAACACTAATGCTAGGCAGTTGGAAAGACACCACCATTCTACCCACAATCAAGATACCCATAGAGGGTTCCGAGTCCTGCCATAACCCTGTCAGCTACTCCTAGACCAGGGCTCACAACGATCCTTTATAAAGAGATCGGTGCTGGACGGTCTTAAACACTGTGTATAGTAGGTAGTGAGACCCTTAGGTTGCAAGGTTTTACAGGAGTGACCGACAGTAGAGACTACAAAGTTGTTGAAGTTGCTTACATCTACCGTAAAAAGAAACACTTCTTACAGTGTGTAGTGGTAGATGAACTCCCAGACTATCAATCTGTAGGAATTAACAAAGTAGAGCATGCACTTCGTAGGAAAGGTATTTACCTGTCTGATCCCATAGGTGACTTGAAGGAGGTGCACATACTGTTAGGAGCAGATTATTATTATGATGTAGTACACCCTGGTGTTAAAAGAGAGTGGAGTGATCTTGATCCCCACTAAGTTTGGCTACTGCATGAGCGGTACAGTCCAAACTACCCAGTCAAATGTTCTGGTAGACACGGTATCCGTGTTGAGGATGAGCACGACCGCGGTAGAAGAGTTCACCGAAGATGATACTCACATTGAGGACCCAAAGTAAGCTGCCGAGTTCAATCTAGAAAGACTGTGGAAACTAGACCACATAGGAATTGAACCTGTGGAGAATGATCGGGAATCAAAATTCGCGATAGAGAAGATCTCGGAATCTGTGCGTTACTTGACCACGGAAAAACAATACGAAGTTTGCCTACCCTGGAAACATGAGAATATCAGTTTACCCACTAATTTTGGTTTAGCGTTGGGTAGGTCACCCGCCTTGCAGCTTAAACTAATCCAAGAACATAGCACCTACAAGGCTTATGACATGGTTTTTTAAAATTATCTCGATCGAGGGTTTATTGAGGTCGTCAATGTGGATGAACCAGGGAGTACCGGGAAACTCCATTACCTCGCACATCATGGGGTAAAGAAGGACTGTGTTACCACTCCCATCCGAGTGGTATATGACTGCTCAGCCCACCTAGGCCATAGTCCCAGTCTAAATGATTGTCTATAGACTGGCCCTTCAATGGTGTCGGACCTATCGCAGCAATTACTGCGCTTTAGACTGGGGCGTTACGCATTCACCAACGATATAGAAAAGGCCTTCTTGATGGTGAAATTGCAGAAGGGGGATAGAGACGTCACCCGGTTCCTTTGGTTCAAAAACATCGTCGACCCAGAAAGTCCCATGGTAACCTATCGGTTTAACCCTTGTCTGGCGGGACCGGACTTAAGTCGGTCTAGAGAAGAATGGTCTATGTGGCGGGGACCGACTTCAGGCGGTGTGCAATTTTGAGCAATAGTTGGCTCTGAGAGAGAGACGAGCGGTGGGAGGAGCGTAGGTCGGTTCTGACCGTTCGGCACGGGTCCCGCGCGGCAACTGCCGTCCCCTCCACACACACCCACACTGACTGCCTCGCTACACAGGGAATTATGTAAGGAAATTACCGTATTTTAGGGATTTTTCCTTCGTGTTGCACGATCGTTGCAAGAGAACCAGTGGTCGTAGAAGTATGGTTCTGGTGTCATTGGAAAGCTCAATTAACGCCCTTTCAGAGATACATAACTGTATTACGCTCTGGCTCTTGTTTATGCATGAAAAAGAGCACGGAAACAAGGTCGTTTAGGGTAAAACCACCCGCTTGACGGGTAGTAGAAGTTACTTACGGGCCCGCTCGTAAGGCGTTAAGGTAGTCTTGTTTGGCGCTACATGTTCGCAATTTTTATTAAACGTGACCATTATAAAACATCTTGATGATTCTGATGAAGACACGACTGAACTAGCTCTTGGATTATACATAGATAATTTGCAGGGGTCTAGTGATAGTGAAAAGGAACTATAGGCAGGCTAGTAGGTTGTTGAATGAGGCTCATCTGTTTCTCTGCGAGTGGGTTTCAAATTCTGTGTTGCTTCGGGATGGTCTAATAATTGATGGGGTAGCTTCTGATAATCAAGAATATGCCAGAATCTTGGGGATGATATGGCAATCAGGGAAAGACACACTGATGTACCAGAACAAAGATTATACTAAACAGACAGGGACGCACACAAAACGTAGTCTGCTGAGTAATGTCGCGCAATTTTTGTATTCTTTAGGTTTAGCATTACCTGTCACCATCAGAGCTGGGATTCTAATACAGGAAATATTTAGACGCAACGTGGGGTGGGACGAAAAATTACCCGACGATCTTGTTGAACAGGGTAGGTCCTTACTGGAAGATTATAACACCCTAAGTACAATAGAGTTACCACGCCAAGTGGCTGCATTTGGACCCTTGTCTTTACATGCATTCTGTGATGCGAGTGCCACAGCGTATGGAGTAGCTATTTATTGTGTTACCTCATTTGGGATTCATTTACTCACCGCCCGATAAGGAACTGCAACTAAGGGCGGTACACGTATGGTGCGATAGCCAACTTGCACTAAGCTGGGTGCATAGTCAAAGGACATTGCCCGTCTATGTGCGCAATAGGATGGATGAAATACGATCCCTACTACCAAACGCCTTCTATCATTATGTACCAACCAAGGACAACCCCAGTGACTTAATAAGTAGGGGAGTAACAGCGTCCAAATTAATTAAGTCCAACCTGTGGTGGCAAGGTCCAAAATGGCTGCTCCATGGATTGGGCTATTTGGAATGCCGAGGTTGAGCTGGCTTTGCCTTTAGAAACAGTGACAGCCGTCATTCAACCGAGATCAACACCGAGTCCTATGTTAGAGTGGGTAGGGACTGGTGGGTACAATAAATTAGTCAGGGTCGTAGCTTGGGTGTTGCATTACATCACCAATATAAAGGCCAAGCTACAAGGACGACTCTGCAATCTGGGTCAAAGCTTAACTCCCTCCGACTCATATGACGCGATCGCGTCACATGGCGGTTCCGCCCAAATACTCATATGACGCGATCGCATCATATGAACTTATCTTAATATCTTAATAATAAGTTATATGACACTCTAGCATCATTTTGGCCTCAGTAAGTTAGGTAAGTTAGATCAGAATCTGTCGATTGATGGCAACCCCAAATTTCTCCGACTCCTAACGGTCCCTCAGTGTGATTTGACTGTTGTGGGGAAAATACCAGGCGGTCCACCTCCTCGTCAGTAAGTTAACTATTCCTGTCTGAGGGGGTTAAATGCAGAAGAAATAAAAGCAGCTGAGGTAACAATAATTAGATGGGTTCAAAGGGAATCCTTCAGTCAGGAATTAGAGTCCATAAGAAGTTCTGGTAAGAAAATAATGTGTAACATTGTGCGTCAATTAACCCGTCCAGCCCCGGCTAGTTTTGTAATGTTTGTTCACCAGAACCCGGCCGGTTTTCAAAAAATGGTTTTATTCCAGAAACAATAGCGAATGGGTTAGGAATGAAGGAAAAACCACGAAAAACCGCTCAAAAAGCTTAAAGAATGGTCCTACAGAGCCCCCGAAAACGTATTTTACAAGAGTAAAAAATTGAAGGCAATTACCCCAAAAAACCAGGTTATTGCGCGCTCACGCGTACGCACGTGGACTTTGAGAGTTTTCAACCATCGGCACGGTTGCGTGGGATACGTACACAGTTCCCATACAAATCTGAGCCCTCTTGCGTGGCTACACCTGAGGTTACGGTCGGCGCAATTAGGGGCAATTAGGGTGACGCGCCAGGCGCGTCTCTGGGGCTGTGCGTTACATACATCGCCGACGCGCCAGGCGCGTCGCTGGGGCTGTACGGGTTAAGGCTACACCTGAAGAATGACATAATTACATGTGAGGGACATCTAAAGTGATCAGGTGTAGATTACTGTGCCTACAATCCCATCATGATGCCAACAACACACCATGTCACCGATCTACTGGTACAACCCACACACGAGGAAGTAATGCACTATGGGGTCCACCACTTTATTTCTAAATTGCGTCTCAACTGGTGGATACCCAGAGTTCGACAGGTAGTTCGACGAGTAGTCAAAGGGTGTGTGGTGTGCTGTAGACTAAAGGGGAGACCATTTACGACTGGACCTGCTCCACCTTTGCCAGAGTGCCGCGTTAATCATCTAGAACCCTTCAGAGTTACAGAACTAGACTGTACTGGCACACTCAGAACTAGGGAACTGGACAAGGTTAACCCTCTCACGACCATAGGACGCAGAGGTTGCCAGATTAGCAATAAGAAATAGATTACTCTCACTGTTATAATTACCTCTCCAAAATTAGTTTTCTGCCCACAGCTAACTCAAAGACAACTGCAGAGGTTGAAATAAACAAACTAAAGGTTTATAGATACCCCTGACGGTAACAAAGGCTTTAAAGTATCCCTAATAGGCTCAAAAATCGCATCAGGATGTGAGAGGGTTAATGTGATGCTATTTACTTGTGCCACTTCATGTGCGATACATTTAGAACTCTGCGACAATATGTCTTGTGAAGAGTTTATGATGGCATTAAGGAGATTTTGTGCCCATCGTTCCTTCCCTCATTTGATTCTTAGCGACAATGCTCCCACTTTTCTTCAAGCTTCCAAGTACTTGAAAGATATTAGCGACGATCCAACAGTTGTTGCTTACTTGGGAGAGCGGAAGTGCGAGTGGAAGTTTATACCAGTCAAAGCGCCGTGGTTTGGTGGAATGTGGGAACGGTGTGTAGGCATCGTGAAGTCAGGCTTACGGGCAGTTGCAGGATGTGCCTTGTTAAAAAGGAGCGAACTAGTAACGGTGCTCACTGAAGTCGAGGCGGTTTTTAATGATTGTCCTCTCACTTATGTATATACCGACCTGCAAGAGCCACTGCCACTAACACCAGCGGTACACTGCGTGAGAGGGCGACTAAAACTGCTGGTCAACCATCAGCACCCTCTGTAGCCGAGATTGTATTCATCCATGATGAAAGTCCTAGATTGTATTGGAAGTTGAGCCGCGTAGTGGAGGTGTACGAGGGCGAGGGGTCAGTAGGGCGAGTGGCGCTGCTCAAGACAGCTACTGGGACTACAATAATTATTCGTCCGGTCGCACGACTGTACGCTATGGAGCTTGGCTCTTCTACACATAAAGAAGCTCCACCTGATGATGCTGGATACGAGGATGCTAATTTTGTTGATCCACCACAACCCGTTGGGGATACGCCTCTGATCGGGACTAGACCCAGACGCGCAGCCCGTGGCACCATTGACATGTGGCGACACAAGATTGCTTCTGGGCAACTCTAGATGTAAGGTGGGGTTCAGGTATTGTGTTTGGGGGGGGAGTGTATCGTAGATTCACGATAGTCAGTGATATAACATACATTTTCTATGTATCATACCCTAAATACAGTATGTACAGTATGTATGCTTAACAAGTTAAATAAGGCTTATTATACGAAAGTATAGTATTTATGAGTCTTTAGGAATGCATATATGATTTATCATATAGCCATGCCGTAATATTATAAAAGCAGTGTGATATTTACCGCTAGATATCCGCTACAAACTAAGCAGTATCCGCTAGATTTGTAGCGCAAGACGATGGCGTCTCGAATGGTGGCGCACCGGGCCAGAGCTCCTTTGTCTATCATCGAGACAACATCTCCACTCCTTAGTTCGCCGTGACCCTGGTTCCGGTTTCATCCAGCTCTCACCATCTAACTTAAACTCAACTTCATCCAACAGACAGACCAACCGACAAGCTAAGCCTTATTATCATGATTTAAATTTCTTCAGCATTATATTTTGTTATATTTATTAAGGTGCACCCTCGTGGTCACCTTCGAGGTAAACATCCAATGGTGTTCGAAGAGTAGCCATTTGCCTACAATCCATCAGCACCTCCATCAGCATTTCTACTCTGCCTAACTGCAACTTTCTATGGTGATTGAATAGTGAGTTACACTACTGGTATTATTATTAACCCTTCTTTGGCGGGGCTCGACTTAAGGCGGTCTAGAGAACCAAGGACTATGTGGCGGGGCCCGCCTTAAGTCGTATGCAATTTTGAGCACATAATTGGCTCTGAAAGAGAGTCCGAGCGGTGGGAGGAGCGTAGGTTGACTCTGACCGTTTGGCACGGCTCCCGCGCCACGACTGGCCCCACCTCCACACACATCCACACCCACTGCCTCGCTAGACAGGGAATTATGTAAGGAAATTACCGTATTTTAGACATTTTTCCTTCGTGTTGCACGATCATTGCAAGAGAACCCGTGGTCATAGAAGGATGGTTCTGGTGTCATTGGAAAGCTCAATTATCTTTCACGGATACATAATTGTATTATGCTCTGGCTCTTGTTTATGCATGAAAAAGAGCACAGAAATAAGCTTGTTTAGGGTAAAACTACCCGCTTGGCAGGTAGTAGAAGTTATTAACCTAGCCACTCGTTGAGTGTTAATTTACATTTTATATGAGCGGACCTTTTCAGTCTAAGTAGCTAGAGTAAACTTATCTTCTTTAAATCCGCCATACTAAGTCAATAATATGCCACCTGGACCCCCCATGATGTTGCCATCACTGAGGCAATGACAATTTAATTTTGGGATTTTCCAACCCATACCACCTATATCCCCATGGCGCACGCTCACCCTGTAGAGGCATCTGAGCTAAGATTCTTTTGACATAATTATATGCAGATAAACTGTTTGCGCGAATATGTGGACGCCTCGTGACCCTATCCCTAAAAGGAAAGACCACCTGAAGGTGAACCGGTACATTATCTTAAAGATTCTTTAAAACATGTGGTGGTTCTTACTAAAAGTAACAAGGACTTATGAAGGTCCTAATATGGTCTTTCGAGGTTGTTTATCCTTAGCCTAATCAGCTTGTAAGATTAACTCCATTTCACCCTTCTTAGAGGGATGTTTAGTGTGGTTCAACCAAACAGGGATGTCCTCATGTTAGTTAGAATGAAGTAATGGGTCTGTCTCTTTTACTTTCTATATCATTCATCTATCACTCCTTTGCACCTTTAAACTTCCTTCAATCTCTCTCTCTCTCCCTTCCACTCACTCTCGTGCGAATCGGACGTGTTTACCCTCCGCTCTGCACTCCACCAGCCATCCTACCTGGCCTACGAACAGCCATGGCGACCAGCAATACGACAGAAGATACCCAACAAACCTCAGGGATATAACGCCAAGAAGAGAACAGTGAGCCATCTTTGAGAAATCCCACCAAAAACTTTCTTAACAAAAACTACAATAAAATTCAACTGTCGTGACTTAGGCCTAACAAACGTGTGGGGCAAACAAATATATATTAATAGAAATGATAATGGAACAGGCCCGGAACTCTAACCTCCCATCAATCACAAGTGACCGCAGTGAAAACAATTCACCATCAATCAACACAAACATTGAAAGTAGTTCCGACCCATCCAAAAAAAGTGAATGTGCAAACAGTGAATTAACATTGCTAAGTGAGGAAATCAACAAACTAGGTGAAGCTCTACAACACCTGAATGAACGAGTGACCACGCTGGAATCGTGCACCCCCACGTGACGTGACGCTACATCAACCTCACCCACTCAACAACCCAGTGCTACTACCAAGCGCTTAGACGATATAATATCAGTTCTCACCAAACTTGAAGAAATATCACACAAAATAACCTAAATAATACCGCAAGAATTATATTTCCTCATCGAGCGTTGAATCTCTGACCTAGACGAAAAAGTTACCAGTGAAAGCAAAAGTGCGACCTGACAGCTCCCCGCCATCAAAATCCTGGGCGAAGCGAATATAGACCTACTCAAATGCTGGGTTTTTAGAAAAACTATCATGGGCTCCACAAAAATGTATGATCTACAGCGGTCTGTTTGATACAATGGAAAGCAGAGCCCCTGCAGTAGTTAGGCTCTAGATAATCTAAGTGCGCTGGTCAGTAAACTTAAGACAAAAAATGAGAAATGGATATATATGTGTCAGCCAACTTGCACCAACTCTACAGTCTGACATACTCCAAACAAAAATAAATTAACTAAATGAACACATACGGAAGTAGGCCAGTGACAACTGTATTGCCACCATAAAGCCCGATCTCTCCTTCAAGCTGGCAACTGGGGAAATATATGAAGCCTGTTGCAACGCCTATGGGGATCACCAGGGCTCTATCCTAAACAGGACAGGTGTGGTTAGGCTATTCAGGGCCATTGAGAAGCATCACTCAATCTTAACCAACTGTCTAAACTGGGCCCACATAAAGACAAATTCAAACACTGACTCAAGAAGTCATCCACCAAACAACAATCAACCATACCAGCCACCACCTCCACCCACCCGGCTTACGCAAGTCTCATCGACAAGGAAGGGTGGCAGGTCGGAAACCAACGGCGGACCTATCCACCTAGCCAAACACATACAAAGGCCCACCTGGCGAGGCGAGGAGGCAGACAGCATGAACAAGGACAGCATCTCTCCTCAAACCAACCCCTACCGTCACCCTCATCAAGCATGTCTCAAGTAAGGGGCCGATGGTCTCCACAAATTCCACGAAGCCGCCACCCCCCTCAACACACTTCCCGCTCTACCTCAACCTACCCCTTCCGTCCCACTAAAACGCACAAAACTCAAACCCGCAGATTACCTCCACAAACAAGATCCCATCCACCTCAATACGCCTCCCCTTCAAACTACCCCCGCCCAGACCCAACCCTCCCCTTTCTCCCCAACCCAACTCTCCCCCTGCTCCCCACCCCAATTATCACCCTTCATACGAGGACACAATTTACGACGAATATCCTTCCCTTCCCTAATACCCGACAACTGCATTACTCACAGAAAACTGGCTTCTTTAACTGCGGGGAATTCAACCACCAACAAGCGAACTGCCGTTTCGACCACAACACTTAATGCGGCAAATGTCATAACCTAGGGCATACAAATAAATTGAGTGAATATTATAGCGCTTAGGAGTTTGGCGAATATAGCCAAGGCGACTGTCCATCTTACTCATTCGTAAAGGATTCACTAATTATCGAATATATAAATGCCCAAACATTACAAGCTAATCTAGAGGAAATATATAGACCTTAAAGATAAAAATACTGACGTTCTTAGTATCAGTCAGACTTGGCTATCTCCCCACACCCCTAACACTTGTGTAAATATACCCAGCTCTACTTTACGTAGACATGATAACGTTTGCGGTTCCAGCGTTTGAGTATATGTTATGGAGTCTCTAAAGTCTAAACTCAGAGAAAATTGAAACAAATATAGCACAGCAGACAGGTATGGTTAAAAATTCAGTGTAATTTGTCCTTCAATTTTAATAGGTTGCATGTATAAACATCCTAAGGCTCACTCAATCTCTTACGATTATATGGTTGACGTTATACAAACAATGTGCATACAAAAGAAACCAATCCTTGTCCTTGGCAACCTAAATGACGTCCTTCAAAATAACAGTAATATATCTTGAATCATTAAATGTAACACATTATCACAACTCATGAATAAACCCACTCGAGTCACTCCAACTGCTGCCACTCTACTCAATGAAATATTCACAAACAAACCCAACCCAACGTTTTCAAGAAAACGTGAGATAATCTGATTGCGATTTCCACCTTAGGAATCAGCGCTAATTATCAACTAAGGTACTCTCCACTGGGTAGGGATCAGCCTTAGCTCTATTAACCCGGGAGCTGCGGGAAGACTCTTAAGAGTTCCCCCGGCGGACTGCGGGAAGACTCTCTGGAGTAAGTAAAACTAAAAATCAACTTTTTACATCGAAAAAAAAATATTTTTTTTATTTTTATTTTTTTATTTTTTTTATTTTTGTTTGGCCCCTGGGCCATGCAAAATCTCAGTCCTCTACCTCCCCTCCTTCCCCACTTTCCTCCTATTCCTCAGTTATCACCTATTTTCCCTATTATTCCCTTATTCTGAGGTATATTTTCGTGCTAACATTAGCGAGTTGCAAGCAGGGTGTTGTCATCACTGATGGCCATCGAGTGCAAGAGAGAGAGAGAGTATCGATCGACTGTGTCGCAGTGGCCTTGGGGAAAATTGGCGGGAAGCTAGCTTGCCTCACCCATACATTATACAACTCGCGGGCTATATCTCCGATTTTGACCATCCAAACGCTGTTTTCACTCGTTTTATTGTTGTTTCAGGTTAATACCTTTATAATCAACCCATAATAGGCGCATATGGATAATTATTAATGCTATTAATGGTACAATGAATATTTTAGTGACGAAAAACCTCAAATACGTCAGCACAGGGGGACGTTTTCATTTACCCTCGTGCGCACTTCAGAGGTTAACCAACACTCTAGTAATAAGCAATGGACACAAAACACACAAGTAAAGGATATACAGGTTTTATTCCTTAATACCTAGGGTACAATCTCAATATGTCTCTGGAAAATTAAACATAACATTCATATATAAAGAAAAATAATGTTACAAATGATCATATCAATAATAACACACAGAGAGGATAAGTCTCGCATCACAATAAATAGTCCTGAAATACATATACAAAGCTCTCAAATATGGCTTGAATGTAGGTAAATAATAGTTACTGCGATGTTGTAAACGCAGCACTGATAAGTATGGACAATAGGACATTATTTGATTTCAAAACAAACAATAAGTTAAAGTAACTTGAATAAGTAATAAAACTGTAATAACTCAAAGAGTAATAAATATGAAAGATAACTATATAAAGGTATGATAATAATATTGGTCAACTGAACGTGACTGAGGAAGCAATTACTCTGCGACTGAACTTTCAATATTGGATCTGTACCCGGATGATGAGTAGCGCATAAACTCAGGTCTGAATAAGGGTTCAAGTTTTATGTGTAGGTGTATGTCTTTATAACCGGATAAACATATACATATTTCCACATTCAAGAATACAGGAGCCTGAATTCGAGGAAGAATATATATATTTTACGCACGATAGAAGTGTATATTTTTCTCCCAAAACAGAGCAACGGATAGTAAATAAATAAGGGGAGAATGGAAAACCTTTTAGTTTATGTTAACACTGTGAGCCTTGACATACCTCAGTCTAAACCCTCACTGTAATCATTGTTACCATTACGAACAAGAAAAACACTTAGAGGATTGCGTAGAGAGTAGAACACTGGGACAGCGAGTTTGGAGCACACTGATAGAGGCACGGTTGTCTTGGTTCTTGACTACAGGGACCTGGGATTTCACACTTCCCAACTAGGTTGGGGCCTAAACAACTCCAGTATACATTCTGCTCTACTTCATTTCTCTCTCGTCTTGGCACGACGCACTTGATCACTATTCATGCTGAACCTGGAGGATGATACTAAAGGATCCCCTACACTCGGTAAACTTAAGGTATTTCCGGGTGTAGGTGGACAGTTAATAATTATATTCACTGCCCTGAACCTCGAAGAAATACGGTGATACAAGCCCAGGCTTAGTGGTTTTAGGCAGACTTGCACTGGCAGCACTTCGTTCATCGATTATGAACTAATCATCAAAAGCCATAGAAGCCAATGACTATCTTGTCCCTGTCTGATATTACGAAGTCACAAGAAAGATTCAAGAGGCCGCTTTGCATTTGATCTTGCGATTCGATCGGAATCCCACATTTGGAGAAAATCCCGATTGAACTATTGTCTGGCCCCTTTAAGTATGGATCGCCAGAAGATATAGAACTCAATTCTTCATCAAGATTAATGCCTTCCTTTCTCCCTTCTATCCTGGGAGCTTCGAGTTCAGAACTAAAAAAAAATGTTAACCCCTGTCAAACGGGGATATTTGTAACTTCTACTACCTGCCTGGCGGGCATATTTATTCTAAACGAGCTTCATTCCATGCTCTTTTTCATGCATAAACAAGAGATAGAGCACAATACAATTATGTATCTGTGAAAGGGCGATAATAGAGCTTTCCAATGACACCTGAATCACCCTTGTACGACCACGGGTTCTCTTGCAATAATCGTGCAACACGAGTGAAAAAACCCTAAAATATGGTCATTTCCATTGTTTTATACTTGTCTCACGAGGCAGTGGATGTGTAATGTTCTGGTGGGGACCTCAGTCCCGGCACTCGGTCCGTGCCGAGCGGTCAGAGCCCGCCTATTGTCCTCCCAACGCGTGGACTCGCTCTCAGAGCCGATAATGTGCTCAACATCCCGCCCAAATATTGTCAGGCCCCGCAGGGGTGGCCATGGTTCTCTCGCCTGACATATGACGGGCCCGGCGGCTTCAGTGTTAAGCCAGTAGGCTGATTGATTGATTTTACTTTGTTCAGCGTGCATAGTGACTCCGTTTTTGTCGGCGTTTTCGTTGCCCGGTTTCGGGGCAAGAGGGCATGGGTGACACTCTGGCTTTCTGTTCTTTCAGGGAACCGGTGGTCGAACTAGAGTTTGTTTGCACTTGGGAAATATGTGAGGATGATGCATGCATTGATTTAACTTTTGCATTTGGCTTGTGCTGGATCTGAAGGATATTTGTGTATGACATGTGAGGCTGTTCTGTTATTTCTTGCCTGTTCATTTCTTCATTATTTGAACTGTGGTGATAGGTTAGCACTGGTTCTAAGTATTCACTTTACATCTTACCATTCACTTCACTAAGGTTTTTATATTCTATGGGTGCACCTTTTAGCGGTTGGTGATAAACTTGCATAGGGTTGCTGGAGTACAGTGCGGCCACGTGTTGGTTTGGGAGGCTATCGTAGTTTCCCCTCCGAGCCGCGTTTTCTCTATTTGGTCCTCCCTTGCTGTTATTGTTGTTTACTCGGTTCCTCTGGTTGCCACTGCAGGTTCTTATGCTAGCAACGTGGATGGTTTGGTCTGGTATGCTAGTCATGGGTGGTAGAGGTTTGGCAGGTACGTCAGGAATAATTTTATCCTCCGTTATCTCACCATCGTCTTCCAAAAAAAAGTCCCGATCTCGGGGCTGGAGCATAGATTTCTTGTAAGACTCTGTGCGGATGTAGGGTTGGAGATGGTGGAGGAAGTAGCACCTCAATCTGTCTGTGGTATTATTAGGGCCATTTGCGTCTCTAGTAATGGTGAGGGGAAGAGGAACATCTGAATGGGAGATTTTGTTTAAGAGATGTCGAGGGGAAGTAATGTTTCTGTCCTCATTGTGAATGTGGAGGGTGAGCTTAGCTATTTTCATAGTGGGGGATGTGGCTGGAGCTGAGTCTGGGGAAGGAATGATGGAAGTTTGAGGGGTAAGGTCACTTGTTGGGTTGGAAGGAAAGGGGAAGTTCTTAGAATTATTTGCTTTAGGGGGGGTTTTGTTGATAGGCAAAGAGGGGGGAGGGGTGGCATTTAGTTCGATGTTTGGGGGGGTTTTGTTTGGTGACTGGCGAGGTGGGCTGGACGCTGCTGGGGCTGCTTGGTCAGGTGGAGATGACGTCAGGCGGATGTGGAGATGATGTTATTATCAGGTGGAGATGAGGTTTGTGGGCGGGGTGTCTGGCTGCACAGGGGGGGTTGGAGTAGGGGTTTGTCTCTTTTTGGTCACTACTGGCTCCCATTTCCTAGGCTTGATGATGCGGCGGCCATACCGAGAATACACAAGCTGTGAGATAGAAGGTGGTGAAGGGGTTAATGGTGGGGATGTGAGGAAGCTGGGTTTTCTGGGTTTGGAGTGGAAAGGGTGTTGGGGTTTAGGTTTGGGTTTATGATAGGAGGAGGAAGGAATGGGAAGGATGTTGTGTGAAGAAGGATGGAGGTTAGGGGGGGAGGGTTTGACGGGTAAGAAAGGACATGGAGGAGTTGAGATTTGGGTTGGGGGAGATGGAGTAAAGGTATGGATTTCGATGTTGGCGGAGGAAGAGGAGGTGGGGGATGGATGAGGAATAGGTTGGATAGGTTTTGTTGGAATTGGCATGGTTTGAGTAGAGGAATTAGGAAGGGATGAGGAATGGGATAGGGTGGAAGGAAGACGGGCGAAACCAGGCGGAGCTGAAAGGGCTCGAGTGGTTGGGGGAAGGGATGTAAGATAGTTAGGAAAGGAGGGTAGTGGGGTTGGAATAGGGTGAGGGGGCATTTTGGTTTAGGAATCGGGAGAGGGGGTAAGGTTGGGGTAGTGGTAGTTGGTAGATTCTGTGTTTGGGTTGGTAATGGGTCGAGAGTAGTGGTGGGGCATGCATATTATCAATGGGGTCAGCCAACATAGTGATGTTATTATCAAGAGGCTGGAATCGACGTACATAGCGGTTTTGATACGTACGTGATTCCCCATGGCAGTTGACCGTGACTTGGGAACAATTTAGAACGGTCAGAATTTCAAAGAGACCCTTGAACCACGGTTTTAATTTAGACGGCACGGGAAGTTGAGCCACCATCACAAGGTCTCCGACGTGGTGTGGGCTGATTTTGAGGGTTTTTTCGGGTTTCAGGTCTTGTAGGTACTGGAGCTGTTGTAATTGGTTGCGTAGATGGACGAGTGACTGGTTTAGGTCAGGTGAGGGCTCGGATGTGACTGCCAGGTATCTTAAGGGCAGCAGTAGAGGTGGTTTTCCAAATATCCTTTCGTGAGGGGTTATGCCATCCTTACGAGGGCAGGTGTTAATTTCCCATTGCACAATTCGGGTCTTGGCTTGGCCAATCCATGGAATTCATTTGTAGCAGCCTGGTTCTTATGGTTGGCAATAGTTCTGTGGCTGCGTTCGCATACTGAATTTCCTTGGGGCCAATAAGGAGATGAGTGACTGATCTTATAGCCAAAGATTTGCGTCCAGACGTGTCCTATGAATTCGGGGGCATTATCCGAATGGATGGCTTGAGGAAGCCCAAAGCATGGAAATACATGTTGCAATAAAGATTCTGCAACTGCAAAAGCTGAGTGTTCTTTGGCTGGGCAGGCAATGGCGTACTTTAAGTAGGTGTCAACAAAGGTTATTATGTATTTATAGCCTTTAACTCCGTCCATTGGTCCCATGACGTCGACAGCTAGTAGTTGCCAGGGCTTGGATGCATTTAATTTCCCTGATGGACCTGGAGTTCTGGTTTTATCCTTGCCTAAGGCGTAGGCTCGGCAAGCTTTAGGTATCATCTTGGCTGTTATATTGGGCCTTGACATCCAATATATGTCTTGATAGGTGGTAATGAGTTTTTTCTGGCCTAGGTGGATACCATTAGGGGAGTGTAGAGATTGCATGATGTCCATGGCGGTGTTGGGACTAACCACAATCTTGCCATCTGTGGTGTACAGGTTGTCTCCCTTTCGTATAAGCTGGTCAAAGTCGAATACTGGGATCCAGTTGGGTTTTTCCTTCCTCAGGTATGCTTGGAGAAGTTGTTGTTGGTCCTGGTCTGTAGAGTCTTGGTGGTGAATTGCTCGAACTGCTGCGGTTGGTGAGGTTGATTGGAGAGGAAGTTGGGAAAGTGCATCGGCATTAGCGTGGAGTTTTCCAGGTCGGTAGGCATTTTCGAAGTTAACCCACTGAGCCCCAGCTAGTTTATAATAAATGTA
The DNA here is from genome assembly GCA_037953745.1 of Lithodes maja. NCBI lineage: Eukaryota > Metazoa > Arthropoda > Malacostraca > Decapoda > Lithodidae > Lithodes > Lithodes maja. The sequence continues at coordinate 16,001 of JBAKBP010035783.1, forward strand.
GGCTACCACCAGGGACTGGCAGGTTTTGATTTTTGTTTTTCCAGAAACAATAGGGAATGGGTTAGGAATGAAGGAAAAACCACAAAAAATGATCCCCTAGGTCAAAAAGGGGTCCTACGGTGCGCCCGAAAGTCGATTTTACAAGAGGGGAAAATTGAAGGCAAAAACACCCAACAACAGGTTTTTGCGCGCTCACGCGCACGCGGTTGGACTTTGAGAGTTTTCAACCATTGGCATAGTTGCGTGGGATACTTACACAGTTCCCATACAAACCTGAGGCCTCTGGGTGCACTAGGACCGGAGTAATTAAGAGGGACGACACGTTGTCGTCGCTGGGGTTTAGCGTTACATACATTGCCGACGACAACGTGTCGTCGCTGGGGTTCAGTGGGTTAAACTCATCGAGGATCTCTCACCATCTGACTGTTAAGGCATTCTTGGTGTCTGATTTCTTGAGCCACTGTAAGGCTTGGTGGTCAGTGGTTACTTTGACCCCTGCAAGATATGCTTTAAAGTGCTCTGGAGTGCGCAAATAATACCCAAACATTCTCGTTTGGTGACAGGATAATTAACTTCAGCAGGGTTGAGAGTACGGCTAGCACAGGCAATTATATGTTCCCTACCTTCCCGGGTTTGAGGTAGGACTGCACCAATTCGTAATTGAGAGACGTCGGTGAAGAGACGGAAAGGTTTAGTGTAGTCAGGAAAGAAGACGACTGGTGTATCTACCAATAAGTCTTTCAAGGTTTGGAAGGCCTGTAATCGCTGAGTGTTCCATATGAAAAGTTCTTCTTTTCTTGTGAGGTCGTGAAGAGGCTTGGCTATTGTCGCAAAGTTTTTAACGAAGCGCCTGTAGTAGGAAGCCATCCCTAAAAACGCTCGGACTCCTTTCACATTGTTGGGGGGCGTGATGGCGCTTATGGCTTTCAGTTTAGAAGGGTCTAGTGATATTCCTGCCTCTGAGACAATGTGGCCAAGGAAATTGACTTCTTTCTGGACCATGGTGCACTTCGATGGTTTCAGTTTCAGGTGGGCGTCACAAATTCTTTGAAAAACTTGCCGAAGTAGTTGAAGGTGTTCTTACCAAGTTTTACCAAATACGATGATGTGGTCCAGATAGGCAAGGCAAGTTTCACAGGTAAGCCCATGCATTACTGATTCCATGAGTCTGGAAAAAAGTAGCGGGTCCGTTTGACAACCCGAAGTGTAGTACGGTAAACTCGTAGAGTCTACCATGACTGGCGGAAAACGCTGTTTTCTCTTGATGTTCTGGTACGACAGGGACTTGCCAATATCCCGCCTGTAAATCGAGAGTGGTGAACCATCTAGCTCCAAGTAAGGAATCTAATGAATCATCGATGCGAGGCAGGGGGGTGGCGTCTTTGTTGGTGACATCGTTAAGCTGGCGGTAGTCAATGCAGAATCTTGTTGACCCATCTTATTTACTAATAGAGATGACCATGAACTTGTAGAGGTGCGAATAATACCTGTGTCTATCATATCTTGTACTTGTGTTTCTTCTTCCTGGCGTTGGATTGGGTTTTTTTGTAGAATAAGCTGGCGAACGGTTTGTTACTGTGTGAATAGGGTGGTTTAGCACTTGAGTTTTCCCAACGTCCCTGGCTGATGTGGCGAAGATGTTTTTAAATGAAGTCAATAAGCTCTGTAGATCATGTATTTGCTGGTTTGTTAATTGTGGGGAATATCAGGAAATTTAGGGGGAGGAACAGAGGCTTCATTATCTGATAGGGACAGGTCTTCAGCATGGGTTTCTAGTTCACCTATTGTTAACCCTTTTGGCATGGTGAGAGGGTGATCAGATATGTTAGCAATTTTTACTAGATTTAAATTCTCAGACATGATAGCGGGAGCGGTGAGGCAATCCCTGTCAAAGGGACTCTGGAGACTGGGTGTTAGAATTAATTCACCAGATAAGGTGGGCAAAATGGAAATCCACTGTTCATGGTGAGGGGGTAGCGTAACAGTTTTGGTTATTATAGCCTGAGATGTTCTGATGGTGCGAACAGGATGGATAATTTTAGGTTTGCTGAATGGGTTTTTTATTTTTAGTGGTTTAGGGTTAAAAGTTAGCACTCTGTTTACACAATCGATGGTGGTACGTAGTGAGGTCAATAAGTCAAAGCCTAAATACCCATCGTAATTTGTTTCAGCAGATGGTAAGATCATAAATGGATGATATTGACCGTGATCTGGGGTGTTGGTAGCTACGTAGAGGGGAGATGTTTGTTCTCAATTTGTAATTATGCCATCGTTTGCATCAATTAATACAATAAGGTATGGTTGGAGAGGCTCAAAAGAGGCCTTGTGTGTGTTAAAGTAAGATGAGAAAAGACACGAACGGGAGGCTCCCGTGTCAATCAAAAGTCTAGATTTAACACCTTGAATAGTAAGGTGATCATAAATGGGGGGTTTTCCTCCATTTGAGAGCCCCCGCCAGTTTGACAACAGGTGGGCGGGGGCGGATTAAAAACCCGGATTATCTTGCATGGTTGAAGACTCTTCCAGTAACATGGTGTCTTCTGGTAGTCCTTCTTCAGTTATGTCGTCAATCCCTGCAGATCCGTCTTCGGTGATGATGGCAACACGTTGTGGTTTGATCCAGGGCATCTGGCCCCAAAACTGAGGGAGTTTGGGACGACGGTTGACCAACTAAAAAAACTACTTTTTGAGGGAGGTTTGACGGCACTTTGGGCTACAGAGTTTCCAGTCTGAGGGTCTGACCCTGGCCCAGTCTTCTATTTTGTATACAGAATGATGAAAAGGAGCAACTGTTGATGAGGCAGAAAAGAATAATTTCAAGTGATTTTCCTGCCATGATGTTTGTGTATTGATTGTACTGAGTGAGATAGAGAAACGAAGGTCGTCCCCCTGAGTTGAGACACCGCTGCCACCAGTGTTATGCCACGTTTTCAAGAAAACGTGAGATAATCTGATTGCGATTTCCACCTTGGGAATCAGCGCTATTCATAAACTTAGGTACCTCTCCACTGGGTAGGGATCAGCTTTAGCTCTATTAACCAACACTCTAGTAATAAGCAATGGACACAAAACTCACAAGTAAAGGATATACAGGTTTTATTCCTTAACCCGAAAAGGCGAGCTATATGTAGTGAA
>JBAKBP010035784.1:0-19135 GCA_037953745.1 Lithodes maja
GGTAGTAGTAGTAGTAACATGAAATGTATGAAAAATATTAAATAAAAATCAATGTAGTAGTAGTAATCCACGATGATGAGTGAGTGCTTACCCCGGAATAGGAAGTAGCTGAATGACAACAAAGTCAGGCGCTTTGATGACTATTCTGACCTAGTCTAGGGTCCAAAGAGGGGATGCACAGACTGAGTGGTAATGGTGGTAGTGGTAGTGATGGTAGTAGTGGTGGTGGTGGTGGTAGTAGTAGTGGTAGTGGTGATGGTAGTAGTGGTAGTGGTGATGGTAGTGGTAGTAGTAGTAATGGTGGTAGTGGTAGTGATGGTAGTGGTGGTGGTACAAAGGAGTACAAAGGAAATCAAGCAACAACAGATCTAGTGACCCTTCTAGGTTGCTTGTCCTCCAAAACACTGAGGATCAAGTGTCCAAACAGTGGTTTAGAGTGGGTAAGGGAACATTGGAAAGGGAATTACTGCCCTGGAACTAATGTCCGTGGCAGGATTAGGAAGATGGGTTAGTAACTGAGGGGGGGATAAAATAAAGTTATTCATTTACAAACGCAGTCAGTCGCGGGTTTGATGCGAGATATTTGTCTAGGCGGAGTTTAAATGAATCAACGGTGATGCAGTCTATAACGTTTCGGGGAAGCCCATTCCACAAGTTGACAACTCGATTGAAGAAGAAATTCTTAGATTCGTGTGAGTTAAAAGATTTACCAATAATTTTGCAACCGTTTCCCCGCGTGTAATTAGATTGGTCGATAGTGAAGTACTTACTACAGTTCATATTGTCGATGCCTTTGATGATTTTGAACACTTGAATTAAGTCGCCTCTTAATCTGCGCTGGGTTAAAGGAAATAGATTTAATTCTCTAAGACGCTCTTCGTATGGTTTGTTCTTTAGGCTAGGTATCATTTTGGTAACTCTACGTTGAACTCGTTCTAGCTTGTTTATATCTTTTTGGTAATAAGGGCACCAGGATTGAACGCAGTATTCCAGAAGAGGGCGGACTAAGGAATTGTAAAGGGTTAGGATAACTTCTTTGGATTTATGCTCAAATGACCTGCCTATAAAGCCAATTATTTTGTTTGCCTTAACAACTTCTGAACATTGTTGACTCGGTTTTAGGTTACTCGATATTGTTACTCCCAGATCGGTTTCTCTGTTTACATTCTTAAGCTGAGTGACATTCATCGAATAGTTTGCTTTCTCATTTAGGTATCCGATATGTAGTACTTTACATTTATCCGCATTGAAACTCATTTGCCAAATTTGGGCCCAACATGACAATTTATCTAGATTGTGTTGCATATCGTCAACTTGTTCTTTTGAGAGTACGCTATTTGCAATTTTTGTATAGTCAGCAAATTTTGAGATTGTACAGGTGAGACCCTCATCTATGTCGTTGATGTAAATTAGAAAGAGAATTGGTCCTAGTACCGATCCCTGGGGTACCCCGCTACATATATTGGTCCATTTAGATGCCTTACCGTTTATGACTACTCTTTGCTTTCTGTCGCTGAGCCAATTTTCTATCCATTTCAACACACCGTCTTGTATTCCATGCGCTTTTAGTTTTAGCAGTAAACGTTTGTGGGGAACTTTGTCAAAGGCCTTTTGAAAATAAAGGTATATAATATCTACAGCTTTACTCTCATCGTAGAGGTTGAGGATATCGTGGAAGAAGTCTAAGAGGTTTGTTAAACAGGAACGTTTTTTACGAAAACCGTGTTGAGTATCTTTAAGTATGTTTTTCCTCTAAGTGATTTAAGAGTCTGTCTCGTATGACCGTTTCTAGCATTTTACATACAACTGAGGTTAAGCTAATTGGACGGTAGTTACTGGGTAGGGATTTGCTGCCTTTTTTGAATATCGGTGTTACGTTGGCTAGCTTCCACTGATCGGGCATAGTTCCAGACTGCAAGGATTTATTGAATAGTAATGTCAGTGGTTTGGAGAGCTCATCCTTAGCTTCCTTTAGAACTCTAGGCGAGATTGTATCAGGTCCAGGCGTTTTATTTACCTTGAGTTTATCTAAACAATTCAATACTTCTCTCTCTGTAACGGTGATATTGCTTAGAACATCTGAATTATCAATCTGAATCGGCGATGGTGTAGGGATATCACTGAGGTCTTCTGTTGTAAAAACTGATGCAAAGAAGATATTGAGGGCATTACTCATTTGTACTTCGTCTTTGGTGTATTCTCCATTTTCATCGACTAACGGTCCAACAGTTGAAGTAACTACTTTTTTCTTTCTGATATAACTATAGAATTCTTTCGGGTTTGTTTTACTTTGATTCGCAATATGTAACTCTAAGGTCTTTTTACTTTGCTTAATTAACTTTTTGGCTTTGCGTCGTAGCTCTACAATAGTAGAGTAGTAGTAGTAGTAGTAGTAGTAGTAGTAGTGGTGGTAGTAGTGATGGTGATGGTGGTAGTGTTAGTGGTGATAGTAGTAGTGGTAGTGGTCATGGTAGTATTGGTGGTAATAGTAGTAGTAGTAGTCAATCAATTAGTAGAAGTAGTCGTAGTCAATCAATCAATATGTAGTAGTAGTAGTAGTAGTAGTAGTTACGGTATGTAACAGTAGGGGTAGAGTGTTAAATATAATGAATGACTACAGAGTGATTCATAGTAAAGCGAGTACGGTGCCAGTAGTTGAGGAGCTTTTTAGTTTGTTCCCTAGACCTCCATCAAGCTTAAAATTACACCCCCTAGACCCCCTTTCAAGATAAATTTGTAAATTTTTCGGTAGAAAAATGGCCGGTTCCTCTTAAATTACAGGCTCGCTTCCGCTCGCCAGGAAAAAATGGACACCTAAATGGCAAGAAAGGTCTTAAAATTGACAGAAATGGGGCGAAATTTCTTAAAATCGCCAAACTAACGTCTAAACGTCTAAATATCACAAAAACAATGGAGCTAACCATGTGGGAGAAAGGGGTTCAGAAAAAAATCCCTCAATTGGAAATCTCATCTTAGGCTACCGTAATCTAATCTCTCTGGGAAAAAATAAGCTGAATGGTGGTGAATGGCGTGACAAACCTGACCCTTTCGGTACGGGGTGACGATGGACTTCTTTTAATCATATTCTGGCTGCTATGAGACGCTTGTATTCAGCTTAGGAAGGATCTCTAGCAATTAGAAGGCTACGCAATATTATCTCAAAAACACAATCCTCGGACCAAATAGGGTTAAGGTGAGTCATCGGAGGTCAGGTGATGTGGCGAGTCATGTGGTGAGGTGATGTGGTGTTGTGAGGCAGGAAACTATACCGGCCGTGATATGGTAAGTCATAGTGGTGGTGTGGTGAAGTGGAGGCTAGTGTGGTGTGGTAAGGCAGGAAACAATACCGGCCGTGATATGGTGAGTCAGGTAATGTGGTGAGGCAGGAAACACTATACCGGCAGATAGGACGAGTCATAGTGGTGGTGAGCAGTGGAGTTAAGAATCAGCAGAGGTAGTAGGGTGATCAGCTACCGTAACCCACCCACCCACCCACACACACACACACACACACCCACACCCACACCCACCCACACCCACACCCACACACCCACATCGCAGGGTGTCACACGAAAGCAGAGTCCTATCGCTATAGCCTTTATTATTGCATAGACATACATGTATACATTTATATTATTAAATCAGTTCGTGTGTCTGTTTGTCTGTGTGTTCTTAATAGGCGGCCGCAGTTTTGGACCTGGGGAGCTGAAACTTTGCATGTGGGTGTCAATTCTCCCTACCAACATTGCTCTTGAGACCTCTGGTGGACGCTTCTGAACTAGCGCCAGAGCTACGACTGTAGACATCACTATACCCAACACCTAGGATATGCACAGTTTATCTCTAATGTTTGTGATTCTACAAATTTTTATTATACAGTATGCGACTACACTAAGTGATTATATAGTATAGTAATAAACGGAAAGTCCATATGCATCTGATAATGACTACAAACATAACTATAAGCTGAGGGCAGGTGCCCAACCCCGAAAGGGGTTGAAATAGGGGAGCTATCCCCCCGCCAAAGGCGGCTTTCTAGGGCCGTTCCTAGCTGATGCTGAGAGGATTGGGTTCTAGTCATGTGGTGATGGGCTGGTCTATCAGAGTGAGAGCTGAGCGATCTCTGCCATACCCATAGCTTACTCTGACGGTTCCTTTTACTTATATATTTTCTAGATCTCAGGTGACGGCGTCTCTTCCGTGGATTGACCTCCCAATCTCCCAACCTAGAGGTTGGCAGATTGGAAGCCAAAGCGTCACATTTTTCCTTTGACCCTCAACTTTCTCTTCATAATTGCTGAGGGGAACAGGGCCCTGGGTGGGGCTTTGGTTTCCCGGGCGTTTCCGCGCCCTCCTTAGCTTCCCGCCATGGAGTGGCTTCGGTCACCCAGGCTTTATTGTGGTAGGGCAGGGAGGGATCTGTGGAGGCGCTCGGTTATGGCCTTGGCCTTGCTTGGGGCCTTGGGGCTGTTCGGCCAGGCAGCCTGGGGAACAGCAGCAACAACAACAACAATAAGCTGATTAATTATCATAACAAAATTGGCGCGAAAATACCTCCTGACTTTGTATTGTAAATATAAGTTATTTATGAATATGGGGGATTTTAAAATATATAAAACAACAGTATGCATAGACTAAAGTATGTGTAAGCTACAGAAATTTCGACTAACTGCATATATTATAGTATTGTTGAACGACAGGGAGGGTGGATAGCTCCGCGATGTCGCCCATTTCCCACAATGCACCGCGGTAAACCTTGCGTTCAGCGCCTCTATCGGCCACTGTTGGCATTTATTGGTAGGGAGAATTGACCTGGGTCAGGCCATAGAGGGGGCGAGGCCACGATCGGAAGTCGTTTCGAGGCCGAAATTGAAAAAAAAAACAGAACAAAAATGGCCGTTTGGGGCAGGAGGCCTCCGATCGAAAAGGTGTAAGGAAGGAAAGTTGTTCGCAGCCCCCCAAAATGGGGATACGGATGAGGTCAGATCCAAAATCAGAGGTCATTTAGCGGCCGAAATCGAGGTCGCCGTTTTATGAGGCACAGGGAGGTTGAGGCCGGTGATCATGGTAGTAGTATTGTGATGATTGTGGTAGTAGTGATTGATGATGGTGATTATGGTAGTAGTAGTGGTGGTAGTAGTGATTTTTAAACCCGGGTAATGCCGGGTACCCCTGCTATACTCCGTTCAGCATAAACAGTCCGTTGGTAGGGCAGAACTTAACACTGTTTTACCCTCGCTATCAGCTGATAAGTTGATAATGGGGGCGAGAAACCATTTGCCCTCCCTCTCTCTCTCTCTCTCTCTCTCTCTCTCTCTCTCTCTCTCTCTCTCTCTCCCTCTCTCTGGGAGATGAAATTGTACTAACTTAATTATTAACGTGATTTGTATATACCCTAAATCTATATATATATATATATATATATATATATATATATATATATATATAATGTCTTAAATGATAAAATAAACTATTGGTCAAAATATTGGTCAAGATATACAGATATACATACAGACAAACAGGCATATATACAGACAGATATACACACAAACAGACAGATATACAGATATACATACAGACAAACAGGCATATATACAGACAGATATACAGACAAACAGACAGATATACAGATATACATACAGACAAACAGGCATATATACAGACAGATATACACACAAACAGACAGATATACAGATATACATACAGACAAACAGGCATATATACAGACAGATATACACACAAACAGACAGATATACAGATATACATACAGACAAACAGGCATATATACAGACAGATATACAGACAAACAGACAGATATACAGATATACATACAGACAAACAGGCATATATACAGACAGATATACACACAAACAGACAGATATACAGATATACATACAGACAAACAGGCATATATACAGACAGATATACACACAAACAGACAGATATACAGATATACATACAGACAAACAGGCATATATACAGACAGATATACAGACAAACAGACAGATATACAGATATACATACAGACAAACAGGCATATATACAGACAGATATACAGACAAACAGACAGATATACAGATATACATACAGACAAACAGGCATATATACAGACAGATATACACACAAACAGACAGATATACAGATATACATACAGACAAACAGGCATATATACAGACAGATATACACACAGTATACATTTAAAGACCGAGTGTTCCACATGAAGTGCGGTTCCGGTCTCAGGTCCTAACGGCGGCGCTCCAGGCAGCCATGTTCAGAGCAAGATATATTCAGAGTTGCCTCACTTGTCAGGTAATTCGATTCAAGACTAGAACGTAAGGTCTGAGCCCACGTCTTTCTTGGTCTGCCCCTTGGTGCAGCTCCCCCCACGTTCACAGACCTGCATCTTTTAACCCAGCTTAGTTCATCAATCCTCTCCACATGTCCAAACCATCCAACCCTGCTAAAACGGGGAAGGGGAGGTGGGAGGGTGTTGTTGTTGTAGTTCCCCAGACTGTCTGGCCGAGCAGTCTCGAGTACGGTAGACCGAAGCCATCCAGATGCTTGGGCCCCCGAAGGAGCCAGGGTGAGATGAGATCTGTTTCTGAGAGGGCAGCAGGGGAGGAGATCATCAGCCCACGGGCTTGCACCCCCGGGCCGATGCCCCCACCGTCCGCAGCCCCCCTTGCAGTGCCACCCAATAGGGCGATTTCACCAGCACCTAGAAATAAAAGTAGTAGGCTATATACGAAAAGAGACAGATAGAATCGGCTAGATTGGGTAGAGTATGCCAAACCTCCAGTAGGACAAGCCCTCACCTGGGTGGTGGGAGCAGGTGGGTGGAGGGGAAGGTATTAAGGTGGTATTTGTGGCGTTGGTATGGTGGTGGTGGTTTTGATTTGATTTGATTATTTTATTGAGTTGGTATAAATACAGGATATACAAATGTTGCATACAGGTAGGCCTATGTATGTACACGGAGACTCAAAAGGGTGAAGATGCTTGGGCTTTCTTCCCCCCAGTCTATATTGTAAAATATATATATAAATCAATAATTTACTTACATACATACAGAAAAAACAAATACATGAAAGTATATGACATCCTGTGTCTAGACTTGGAGACAGGGGCAGTTAGTTAATCCCTGTCAATCCCCAGTGGGTTGGAAAACTCAGATTTTCTCTTAACGAGGAAACTGGACCGCCCCCCAGGGGTCATTAACAGAGATTCACATTTTTAGGGCAAACTTATTTATTATTTTAATTAAACCTATGGATATACCTATAGCTACCTATATTTTGGCAACTTGTAAATTGTAGATAGTAGCTAGATAATTATAGCAGGCTACATCAATATAGTAATACAAGTAAAAATTAAAACAATAAGTATAATAATAATTATAATAAAAAATAGAATAAATAAAATAATAATAATAATAAGTAAAGTAATAATAACAATATTTATAATGAAGACATAAGAGAATTTATATATTATCAGCTTATCTTAACAATGTCCCTATATTTCTACACATTCTAGCTAAACCTTCAACTTTATTGTTGTTAATCATCCATATTACCGTACTTGATCTGTAACATTGTTTATAAGAGGATTTCTACAATTTGTTAATTTAGGACACTGTAGAACATACCGGTAGTGATGCAGGGTGTGACATCTTGCTGCCTTACATAAATGGCAGCAAATTTCATCTTCTGCTTTCTTTACTCCTAGCTGCCACATGTACTTATATCCTAATTTTAATCTAGTAAATAAGGAATCCTTAGAAGCATTCCTGTGTCGCCCATATGTAAAGTAAGTTCTTTGTGCAACATTAATGTAGTGATCTAAAGTCTGGCTGTTACTATATCTGGCTTCCATTTTGTTTTAACCATTACTTCATCTTGCTTTTTACGTATTATTGATTTTATTTGTGGTGGTGGTGGGTGGAGTGGGTTGGAGGTAAGGGGGGGGGGGGGGGGGGGGGGTAGCGAGATGATGCAGTGGTGAGTGCAGGCCCCATCTCCCTAACTCTCTCTGATCTGTCGTCTTGTGGGTCATTCTGATATTTTGTTAAATTATTATTGAAGATTTTGTAACTTTTTGCCATTTCCGAGCAATGCATTTTAGTTTGTACCTTAGGCTAAAAAGAATGTTTCCCCAAACCTCCTTCAAACTAAAAATAATGTCCAGTGGTGGTGATTAGGCCTATAATAAGGGTGGTGATTACAGTAAGTGGTATAGGTGATGGTATGGTGAGTGATGCACTTGGCAGTGGTGGTGATTACAGTAAGTGGTATTGATGGATGGATAGATAGTGCATAGGTGATGGTATGGTGAGTGATGCAGTTGGCAGTGGTGGTGAATACAGTACCGTAAGTGGTATTGATGGATAGATAGTGCATCGGTGATGGTATGGTGAGTGATGCAGTTGGCAGTGAATACAGTAAGTGGTATTGATGGATAGATAGTGCATAGGTGATGGTATGGTGAGTGATGCAGTTGGCAGTGGTGGTGAATACAGTAAGTGGTATTGATGGATAGATAGTGCATAGGTGATGGTATGGTGAGTGATGCAGTTGGCAGTGGTGGTGAATACAGTAAGTGGTATTGATGGATAGATAGTACATAGGTGATGGTATGGTGAGTGATGCAGTTGGCAGTGGTGGTGAATACAGTAAGTGGTATTGATGGATATACATAGGTGATGGTATGGTGAGTGATGCAGTTGGCAGTGGTGGTGAATACAGTAAGTGGTATTGATGGATAGATAGTACATAGGTGATGGTATGGTGAGTGATGCAGTTGGCAGTGGTGGTGAATACAGTAAGTGGTATTGATGGATAGATAGTACATAGGTGATGGTATGGTGAGTGATGCAGTTGGCAGTGGTGGTGAATACAGTAAGTGGTATTGATGGATAGATAGTACATAGGTGATGGTATGGTGAGTGATGCAGTTGGCAGTGGTGGTGAATACAGTAAGTGGTATTGATGGATAGATAGTACATAGGTGATGGTATGGTGAGTGATGCAGTTGGCAGTGGTGGTGAATACAGTAAGTGGTATTGATGGATAGATAGTACATAGGTGATGGTATGGAGAGTGATGCAGTTGGCAGTGGTGGTGAATACACTAAGTGGTATTGATGGATAGATAGTACATAGGTGATGGTATGGCGAGTGATGCAGTTGGCAGTGGTGGTGATTACAGTAAGTGGTATTGATGAATAGATAGTGCATAGGTGATGGTGATGATGAGTGATGCAGTTGGCAGTGATAGTGGTTACATTAAGTGGTACCGGTATTGATGAAGATATGGTGTATAGGTGGTGGTGGTGGGTGAGTGATGCAGTTGGCAGTGGTGGTGGTAGTGGTGGTGGTGGGTGAGTGATGCAGTTGGCAGTGGTGGTGGTTGGTAGTGTCCCTTCAATCACTGGTGGCCTCAAACATACTCTTGGTTCATCCTCCACCACCACTACCACCTATACACCATCTCTCCATCAATACCACTTATAATCACCACCGCTGCATCTCTTCCCCTTAACACCATCACCCCTACTTTGACACCATCACTCCATCAATAACCACTACCTTCATCATCACCACTGTAAACATCTCACAACCACCACTTCATCTCTCTCTCTCTCTATATATATATATATATATATATATATATATATATATATATATATATATATATATATATATAAAATTACCGAAAATGGGTACGGTACCTTAACAGTTAACTGGTCTTGGTAGAGGTGGGTTTACAGGATCTTTTCTCACAATTTTGTTCGGGAATATTTAGTTCTCAGTTTCTAAAATATAGATTACCGGCAATAACAAATCAGCCACCTAATATATACTGTACAGTGTTGGCATAATCTACCATAACCCGTTCAGTACCGGTTCCGTCCTTTCCATTTTTTACTGGCTGATAATAGACTACAGGTATTCTATTCAGTTTAGGAAGGGCCTCCAGCAATTAACAGGCTTCTAATGATGTTACTAAACCCTTTTTACTACCGCAGATTCCTCTTAAGGAGCACGACATCGTCTAAATATAGCTAGAATTAAATGTAACACGTCGCTGGTACTCAAAGGGTTAAGTCTAATTATCTATATATAAATGATGGGAAACACATTAACACAGGAACAATAAGCCACCAGAAAATATAATATGGAAAATAGCCAGACTAAACCGTCCTGCGACTCCGCCCTTAAGGGGAGGTTTTTAGTGTGTTTCCTAGACTTCCATCAAGCTTGAAATTACACCCCCATTACCCCCTTTCAAGATAAATTTGTACATTTTTCGGTAGAAAAATGTCCGGGCCAAAGGCCGGTTCCTCCTAAATTACAGGCTCGCTATCGCTCGCTAGGAAAAAATAGACACCTAAATGAGACGAAAGGTCTTAAAAGTGACATAGGCCTAATGGGGTGAAAGTTCTTAAAATCGCCAAACTAATGGGGCGAACGTCTTAAAATCTCAAAAGCAATGGGGCTAAACATGAGGGAGAAATGGATAAAGAAAATAATCCCTCAAGTGGAAATCTCCCCGCAAGGGGGGATGCGCGTATATATTTGGTAATTTATTCATCGTTTTAATTATAATTATTTTCAGTTTCCTCCCTAGACCTCCATCAAGTTAAAAGAAACACGCCCAAGACCGCCCAAGATAAATGTGTATATTTTTCAATAGAAAAATTTTCTAACCGAAGACCCATTCCTCTTAAATTACAGGTAAGCACAAATGGACTCCTAAATTACACGAAAAGTCTAAATATTGACAACAAAATGCCCATTATGCCAAAATCGGCCCATTAGTTAGGCGATTTTACGACCTTTCGCCCCGAAAGGTCGTAAAATCGCCTAACTAATGGGCCGAACGTCTTAAAATCTGAAAACTAATGGGGCTAAACATGAAGGAGAAGGGGTCCAGTAAAAACAACCCTCCCTCCCCTAAAAAGATAGGCCCGGGAGATATGTATGGCCGCGGAAAGATAGGCCCGGGAGATATGTATGGCCGCGGAAAGATAGGCCCGGGAGATATGTATGGCCGCGGAAAGATAGGCCCGGGAGATATGTATGGCCGCGGAAAGATAGGCCCGGGAGATATGTATGGCCGCGGAAAGATAATCCGGGGAGATATGTATGGCCGCGGAAAGATAGGCCCGGGAGATATGTATGGCCGCGGAAAGATAGGCCCGGGAGATATGTATGGCCGCGGAAAGATAGGCCCGGGAGATATGTATGGCCGCGGAAAGATAGGCCCGGGAGATATGTATGGCCGCGGAAAGATAGGCCCGGGAGATATGTATGGCCGCGGAAAGATAGGCCCGGGAGATATGTATGGCCGCGGAAAGATAGGCCCGGGAGATATGTATGGCCGCGGAAAGATAGGCCCGGGAGATATGTATGGCCGCGGAAAGATAGGCCCGGGAGATATGTATGGCCGCGGAAAGATAGGCCCGGGAGATATGTATGGCCGCGGAAAGATAGGCCCGGGAGATATGTATGGCCGCGGAAAGATAGGCCCGGAGATATGTATGGCCGCGGAAAGATAGGCCCGGGAGATATGTATGGCCGCGGAAAGATAGGCCCGGGAGATATGTATGGCCGCGGAAAGATAGGCCCGGGAGATATGTATGGCCGCGGAAAGATAGGCCCGGGAGATATGTATGGCCGCGGAAAGATAGGCCCGGGAGATATGTATGGCCGCGGAAAGATAGGCCCGGGAGATATGTATGGCCGCGGAAAGATAGGCCCGGGAGATATGTATGGCCGCGGAAAGATAGGCCCGGGAGATATGTATGGCCGCGGAAAGATAGGCCCGGGAGATATGTATGGCCGCGGAAAGATAGGCCCGGGAGATATGTATGGCCGCGGAAAGATAGGCCCGGGAGATATGTATGGCCGCGGAAAGATAGGCCCGGGAGATATGTATGGCCGCGGAAAGATAGGCCCGGGAGATATGTATGGCCGCGGAAAGATAGGCCCGGGAGATATGTATGGCCGCGGAAAGATAGGCCCGGGAGATATGTATGGCCGCGGAAAGATAGGCCCGGGAGATATGTATGGCCGCGGAAAGATAGGCCCGGGAGATATGTATGGCCGCGGAAAGAACCATTGTGATGGAAAATAGGCTCATTCTAAACTTTTTTGTCTTTTTTGTTTACAAATGTCAGCTGCAGTGGGTCTGGGTATGTGAGTAGTTTTGGGACGGATGGATGGATGAGGTTGATGAGTGGATGGACAGATAGATAGATGGATGGATGAGGTTGGTGTCGTGGTCGATGAGTGGATGGACAGATGGATGAGGTTGATGAGTGGATGGACAGATAGATGGATGGATGAGGTTGATGAGTGGATGGACAGATGGATGGATGGATGAGGTTGAGTGGATGGACAGATGGATGAGGTTGATGCTGTGGTGGATGAGTGGATGGACAGCAGGGTGTCAAACCGGAGTGATTTTGCTTGAAGACTCGAGTGAATATATACAGGAAAATTAAGGGGAGATTTGTAGTTTGCTTCCTAGACTTTAAAAAATACGCCCCAGACCCCCTTCGAGGAAAGATGAATTGATTGATGGATAAAGACAGGCCCAGTAGATATGTTAAGGCCGCTAAATTATCCACTGGGCCGGGAAATAGATAACTAGAAGAACGAGATGGAAGAATAGATCATAGATGTATAAATGAATGAGTAAAAAAGGAAGGGTGTATGGATAGAGGGAAGGATATATGGATAGAAGGAAGGATGAATTAATAAGTAAACATCTGAATAACTGGAAAGCTAGAAGAATACAGACAGGACCTTTAAATATATAAATATATATATATATATATATATATATATATATATAATATATATATATATATATATATATATATATATATATATATATATATATATATATACAGTATATGGTCGCTAAATAAAGAAATGTGGCGGAAAATACTAAAATAGGCGCATTCAAAACCGCCAGAAGCAGGTGTTTTGGACATGTGGAACACATTCTATCCATTTCTCCTTTCTCAGAAATCTCCATCTTAGGAGATTTCAACGTTCACCACCGCCATTGGCTCTCCTCTCACACTACTGATCCACCTGGTGAACAAGCCTACGTCTTTTCTATCCTAAATGACCTAGAGCAGTTAGTTCAGCAACCCACCCGTATCCCGGACCCATCGGAGATCGGCCCAACATTCTTGACCTGTTTCTAACTTCTAACCCTTCTTCTTATACTGTCGATCTTTTCTCTCCTTTGGGCTCCTCCGACCATAAACTTATCTCAGTCACCTGTCCTATCTCTCCAGTACAGCCACCCGATCCTCCCAGCCGGCGGCGCTTGTGGCACTTTGGCGCTGCCGACTGGGAGGCTCTTCGGCAGTACTTCTTTGATTTCCCATGGAATTATTTCTGCTTCCATGGCCGAGGACCCTCGGAGAGTGCTGAACGCATTACCGAGGTAATCATATCGGGCATGGAAGCATACATTCCATTCACTTTCTCTCAGACTAATGCTAAAAAATCTTGGTTTACTCACGCCTGTTCTACTGCTGTCCGCAATAAGAAGGAAGCATTCAAACGGTACCAACGCCTTAAAACTCAAGACTCTCATTCTTCATATGTTTCTGCCCGGAATCAAGCCAAATCTGTTCTTCGACTTGCCAAACACTCTTTCATCAATAATAAATGCACTGAACTATCCAACTCTAGCTCTTTCCAAGCTTTCTGGCATCTAGCCAAAAACCTCTCCAACAATTTTTCTTCCTGGTCTTTCCCACTCTGATGGCACAACCATCACTTCTTCCTCTGACAAAGCTAAACTCTTCACTCAAACTTTTGCTAGAAACTCCACCTTGGATGATTCCGGTGCTATTCCTCCCTCTCCGCCCTCCTCTCTCTTACTTATGCCTAATATCCTAATCTCTTCTAAAGATGTACTTTCTACCCTCTCTGGGCTTAACACTAATAAGGCGTACGGTCCGGACGGTGTTCCTCCTGTTGTTCTCAAAAACTGTGCTTCCGTGCTGACTCCCTGCCTAGGCAAACTCTTTCGTCTCTGTCTATCCTCTAACGTCTTCCCTTCATGCTGGAAGTTTGCTCACATTCAACCTGTCCCAAAGAAGGGTGACCGCTCTCAACCCTCCAACTATCGTCCAATTGCTCTTATCTCTTGTCTTTCTAAAGTTTTTGAAACTATTCTTGCTTCCAAATTTCTTAAGCATTTCTCTTCTCATAATCTGCTCTCAGATCGCCAGTATGGCTTCCTTAAGGGTCGCTCTACTGGTGATCTTCTTTCATATCTTACTAACTCTTGGTCATCCTCCTTTCGGGACTTCGGTGAGACTTTTTCTATTGCACTAGACATATCGAAAGCCTTCGATAGAGTCTGGCATAAATCTTTAATTTCTAAACTACCCTCCTTCGGTTTCTATCCCTCCATCTGTGCCTTTGTCTCTAATTTCCTTTCCGGCCGTTCCATAGCCGCGGTTGTGGACGGCCATTGTTCACTTCCTCACCCTATAAACTCCGGTGTTCCTCAGGGCTCTGTCCTATCTCCTATTCTCTTTCTAATTTTTATAAATGATCTCCTTAACTGTACCTTAATTCCTATCCATTCATACGCAGACGACTCAACCTTACACTACTCCATTAGTTTTTTAGAATGCCCCAGCCAGCAATCCCTCAACGACAAACGTAATGAAGCCATAAAACTCTTAAATTCTGATCAAAATACTATTTCCAATTGGGGCAGAGAAAACCTTGTTAACTTTAATGCTTCCAAAACCCAATTTCTCCATCTATCTACCCGTCAGGATCTCCCAGCGGACTATCCCTTATTCTTCAGCAATACAAAAATCAACCCTTCATCTTCTCTCAATATTCTTGGTGTCTCTTTTTCTTCTGCTCTCATTTGGAAGGACCATATTACCAGTCTTGCTAAGGCAGCCTCCCAGAAGCTGGGTGTGCTCAACTGCCTTAGGGGGTTCTTTTCCCTTGCACAGCTTCTTGCTCTGTACAGGGGCATAGTGCGCCCTTGTATTGAGTATTGTTCACATGTGTGGGGAGGTTCCTCTCACACCGCTCTCCTAGACAAAGTTGAAAGGAAGGCCTTTCGTATCATTAACTCCCGTCCACTCACCAACTCTCTGCAATCTCTCTCTCTCTCCGCCGCAATGTTGCATCTCTCTCGCTATTCTATCGCTACTATAATAATCAGTGTTCCTCAGAGCTATCCCAGTGCATACCACCTCCTTTACGTAGGGCACGTGGTACCCGTCTTGCAACTCAATCCCACCCCTACTCTGTGCAACTCTCCAACCCAAGAGTGAAACGTTACTCTCAAACTTTCTTCTACTCAACAGCTGAGCTCTGGAACTCTCTCCCAGAATCAGTCTTTCCCTCTTCCTATGACTTAAATTGCTTCAAACTCCGTGTGTCCAGGCATTTTGGCTCGAACGTCCCTTGATTTTGGCCCTGTCACTCTTTCAACTATGGGGAAGGCACTCGCTATAGGCAGTTATGCCTTTTGCCTCCCTCAATCACATAGAAAAACAAAAAATGTGAGTTGTAAGGGGAGATGTTTAATTTAAAGAGGGAGGAGGAGGGGGGGGCTGTTCTGGACTCTTTTCTCCCTCCAGGATAGTAGAGATGGAAGAATGGATGTATGGAAGGGAGAGATGGAAGGATATATGGATCTATGGGTGGAAGAGAGAGATGGAAGGATGGAAGGGAGAGATGGAAGGATGTATGGATGCATGGGTGGAAGGGAGAGATGGAAGGATATATGGAAGGATGTATGGATGGATGGGATAGATGGAAGGCTGGATGGGAGAGATGGAAGGATACGGTATATGCATCTATGGGTGGAAGAGAGTACAAAGGAGTACAAAGGAAATCAAGCAACAACAGATCTAGTGACCCTTCTAGGTTGCTTGTCCTCCAAAACACTGAGGATCAAGTGTCCAAACAGTGGTTTAGAGTGGGTAAGGGAACATTGGAAAGGGAATTACTGCCCTGGAACTAATGTCCGTGGCAGGATTAGGAAGTTAGTAGGGGACAGATGGGTTAGTAACTGAGGGGGGGATAAAATAAAGTTATTCATTTACAAACGCAGTCAGTCGCGGGTTTGAAGCGAGATATTTGTCTAGGCGGAGTTTAAATGAATCAACGGTGATGCAGTCTATAACGTTATAACAGTCTATAACGTTAAGAGAGATGGAAGGGAGAGATAGAAGGAAGGATGGATGGATGGATGGAAGGATGTAAGGAAAGCTGTATGGGTGGATGGGAGATATGGAAGGATGTAAGGAAAGCTGTATGGGTGGATGGATGGAAGAGAGAGATGGAAGGGAGAGATAGAAGGAAGGAAGGATGGATGGATGGATGGATGGATGGATGGATGGATGGAAGGATGTAAGGAAAGCTGTATGAGTGGATGGGAGATATGGAAGGATGTAAGGAAAGCTGTATGGGTGGATGGGTGGATGGGTGGAAGAGAGAGATGGAAGGGAGAGATAGAAGGATGGATGGATGGATGGATGGATGGAAGGAAAGCTGTATGGGTGGATGGGAGATATGGAAGGATGTAAGGAAAGCTGTATGGGTGGATGGGTGGAAGAGAGATGGAAGGGAGAGATAGAAGGAAGGAAGGATGGATGGATGTAAGGAAAGCTGTATGGGTGGAAGGGAGATATGGAAGGATGTAAGGAAAGCTGTATGGGTCGAAGGGAGATATGGATGGATGGAAGGAAGGATGGATGGGAGAAATGAAAAGGTGGAAGGGAGAGATGGAAGAATGTATGTATGGATGGAAGGGAAAGATAGAAGGATGTATGGAAGGGAGGACAAGGAAGGATGTAGGGATAGAATAACAGGTGAGTGATTGAGGGAGTGAATTGATAATGAATGAATGAATGGACCTATGGATGAATATATGAATAAATAAATGAATACAGTAACTTAATAAACGAGTAAATAAATGAATAAATATATGAATGGTGATAAATTAATAAATTAGTAGGCTAAATAAATGAATGGATAAGTGGATGGGTGAATGGATAGGGATAAGGCCAGTGAGATGTATATATGGCCGCTAAATAAACCCTTGTGGTGGTTAATAGGCGCATTCAAAACTTCCCTGACGTCAGAGGCAGGTGTTTGGGTCACGTGAGTTGTAAGGGAGATGTTTAAGTTGGTTTAGGGGGAATAGGGATGGAGGAATTAATGAATATATACCTATCTCTCTCTCTGTGTATGTGTATATATACGAGACAGACAGACAGACAGACAGACAGACAAGACAGACAAGACAGACAAGACAGACAAGACAGACAAGACAAGACAAGACAGACAGACAGACAGACAGACAGACAGACAGACAGACAGACAGACAGACAGACAGACAGACAGACAGACAGACAGACAGACAGACAGACAGACAGACAGAGAGAGAGAGAGAGAGAGAGAGAGAGAGAGAGAGAGAGAGAGAGGTGGTCAGGTGTAAACACAGGCTACATACTTAGAGAGATCATTGCCCGGAAGTTATACCCTGTTCCAAATAGGTAGGCCAAAACGCTTGAACATTAACCCCTTCTGTACCGGTGACATCTTTTAAACTTTATTCTGGCTATTATTAGACAATTTTATTCAGTTTAAACAGTGCCTCCAGCAATAAACAGGCTTCGAACCATCTCGCTTAACTCTTTTTACTACCACATATCCTTCTTAAACTGCACAAAATCTTCTAAATATAGCTAGACTAAAATATAACAGACGTCGCCAGGACAGAAGGGGTTAACCTCTATAACTCACAAACGATTAGAATAATCGAGCTAATATTTCTACCAGTTGGGAAGGGTCAGCCAGGGAATAGGCGTAGAAATGTACAGCCCAATTGCCCCAGCTCTTTTTGAGTTACAGAGGTCAGGGTTCACGATTTCTGGCCTACCTATTTGGAACAGGGTATAGTGCTCTTCATTTACACAGGTGTGTGTGTGTGTGTGTGTGTGTGTGTGTGTGTGTAAGCGGGGGGACGGTCTGGGTTGAGGGTGGGGGGATTAAGTGGAGGTTTGTTTTTTGTTTTGTCTCGACACCTTTTTCCCTAATGTTTAGCCCCATTAGCTATGAGAATTCAAGACGTTCGCTCCACCAGTTTGGCGATTTTATGACCTTTTTATGTAGTTTTTTCCTGGTGAGCGATAGCGAATGATAAAGGAGGGAGATAGGAGAGATACCGTAATGATTAAAACACAGCTAAGAAGATAAGAGTACCGGTAACTCAAGAAAATAATAGGCTGCATAATAAAAACAGGTATGTGTAACAAACGAGTAACGCAATGAACATTAAAAACAGAAATCGATACACGAGGCAGAGGAGAAATAATGATAAAACCAAAGGCAAGAACTTAAGATAAAAAGTAACTCAAGAAAATAATAGGCTACATAATAAAAACAGGTTTATGTACCAGACAAATAAAGCACTGGACATATAAAAAGGAATCTCGATAAAGGAGGGAGACAAGAGAGACTGATAATACTAAAGATAAGAATAAGAGAGTAACCCAAGAAAATAATAATCTACAGCGGTCCATGTAAGAGGAATATCGATAAAGGAAGGAGAGGAGAGCGATTGTTAAAAATATACATAAGAAGATAAAAGTAACCCAAAAACATAAGTAAAGGAATATCGATAAAAGAGGGAGAGAGAGGAGAGAGACTGATAATAATAAAGATAAGAAGATAAAAGTAACTAAGAAAATAATAAGCTAAACATGTCTACGTAACAGCAAACTAATGCCCTGGACATTTAAAAAGGAATATCGATAAACGAGGGCAAGAGGAGAGAGCGAGAGCGTGATGAAAGGAGAGATGAGAGGATAAGAGCTCTAGAGAAAGGGGGAGGGGAGGGGAGAGGGGGAGGCTCAATGGCGCTCTTCTTTTCACCAGGAGGGGGATGGGGGGCACATACCTCTAGGGGGAAGAACGGTGATTGAAAAGGGGGCGGGGTTAAGGATAGGGTGGGAAGGGGGGAGGGAGGGGAGGGTGAATGAGGAGCGAGATAAGCAGCGAACACCTGAGAGATTCAGATTCAGATTATTTTACTTCTATTAAATATACAATGGCTGTTCATAC
>JBAKBP010035785.1:0-19135 GCA_037953745.1 Lithodes maja
CACACAATCCTTGAACCCACAGACGCATACTCTCTTACACATTCCTTCCATTTGCTACTTACAAACAAACATGCACCTTCTCTCGCTATTCCTTCACTCACTCCAGCACACACACCTATTCCACACTCCCACTCTCTCACATCTGAACCTTTCCATTTGGTCTCTGTCATTCCACATACATCCAGCCTGGCATTCACTAACACTTCCAGAACCTCTCTCTCTTTTGTGCCATCATTCATGCCACTAACATTCCATGTCGCCATTCTCAGAATGTCCGAAGGCATGTCCTTAGTCGGTCGTGGTTCGTCAACGTTGGTTCCGTCCGCATCCGAGGCTGTTCGTTCGTTTTTTTTTGCTTAGATATTTTTTCCGGGTGGGGGTCGCAAGCCCACCGACCCAACCACATGTTTCTCTCTCTTGTAATTTATGTTGGTCCTGTGTTATGATGAATGGTTGGGTGCAGGGTGGAGGAGGGTAAGGGGTGTTGTAGTTCGTTCGTTCGTTCGTCTATCTATCTATCTATTGCCTGACGCCGTGATCCCCGAAGGGGTGGCCACGAACGAACCGCCCCCATGCACCTTTGTCCCCAGTCAGTCGACGCCCCTCCTCCCAACCAGCACCGCCTTCATTCATGTAGTTCCTCACTCCATCCTTCCACCTCATATTCGGTCTACCTCTCCCCCTCTGTCCCTCCACCTCGCTCTCGTACACCCTCTTAGTCATTCTCTCGCTTTCCATACGTTCCATATGGCCGAACCATCTCAAGTTGTTCCTTTTCACACTTTCCAGCACATCTACCTCCACACCACACCTCCTTCTTACTTCCTCATTAGTCTGTCTATCCCTCCATGTAATTCCGCACGCACTCCTTAAGTAATTCATTTCCACTGCTCTCACTCTTGGTCTGAGTCTCTCAACCAACGTCCATGCTTCGCTTCCGTAAGTCAGTGTCGGGATTACCACACTGTCATGCAAGGACTTCTTCACTTCCATACTGACCACCCTATTTCTTGTTACTGCTTTTAGCGTTCCTACAACCCTCTTCCCCTGTTGTACCCTCTCCCGCACCTCTTCATCCATAGTCCCATCTTTACTCAACACACTGCCCAGATACTTAAAAGAGTTGACGATCTCCATAGCCTGACCGTTCAGCTTCATCTCACACTCTGTGACTTCACCCCTTTCGAAGACCATAACCTTGCTCTTCCCCGTATTTACCTTCAAATTCCGTTTTTCGCACACTGTTCCAAACTCATTTACCAGACCCTGCAACTCCCATTCATTATCACTCATCAGAACTGTATCATCCGCAAACAGCAGTATAGGTAGCTTCCACTCAATTCCCTCCCTTTTCAGCGATACACCAACATCCACTGCTCTTGATAGTATTTCTTTCATAACTCCATCCATATATACAGTAAACAACCACGGGGACATCACACACCCCTGTTTCAAACCAACATTCAGGTCAAAGAACTCGCTCTGCTCACTCTCCACACGTACTGCCGCCTTTGCACCCTCATACATGCTCTTCACTGCTTTCAGCAACTTGCCCTCTACTCCGTATATTCTAAGTACTTTCCACAAACCTTCTCTATCCACTCTGTCATAGGCCTTCTCCAAGTCCATAAAGGCAACATACACCTTTTGTTTCTTCTCCAGATACTTCTCCACAACACAATTCAGGGTAAAAATCTGATCTACACATCCTCTTCCCTTCCTAAAGCCTCCCTGCTCGTCGCCTATCCATTTCTCCGTTCTCACTCTCACTCTCTCAATCACTACCCTACTGTATACCTTCCCTACTACGCTTAGAAGACATATTCCTCGGTGGTTACCACACACTCCTCTTTCCCCTTTGCCCTTATATAGGGGGACTATTATGCCAGTCTTCCAGTCATCGGGTGCACTCCCCTTCTCCCATGCTAGTTTGCACATTTTCCATACCCATTCTATCACTATCTCACCACCATACCTCAACATTTCCCCACACACTCCATCTGTTCCTGGTGCTTTCCCCAACTTCACTCTTTTCATGGCTTCCCACACTTCTGACCTCCTGATCCCCACCTCCTCCTCCACTACTTCTCTTCTTCTCCCTCCCATACCATATCCAGCTATGTTTGCTGGCTCTTCATTCCTTTCATTTAGCAACTCACTGAAGTACTCCCTCCATCTTTCGACTCTCTCTTGCTTCTCGGCTAGCATTCTCCCATTCTTATCTTTCACACCCTTACTGTTTCCCTTGCTACCTTCCCTAACTTTCTTGACTTCTTTCCAGAACAGTTTCTTACTCTCCCTCCATTTTACACTCAGATTCCTTCCAAATTCCTCATCTACTCTTCTCTTACTTTCCTTCACTACTCTCTTCACCACCCTCTTACTCTCCACGTACCTCGCTCGTTTCTGTCTCTCGGAATCTTCATTCCCTCTACTACCCAACCACTCTCTATATGCTTTCTTCTTTTCTTCCACAGCTATTCTTACCTCTTCTGTCCACCATGCTGTACCTTTCACTCCCCTCCCTCTTCTCCTCACTCCACACACCTCCTCACATGCTGCATCGTTCGTTCGTTCGTTCGTTAATTTTATTTCGTAATTTCTTACATAGATACAATAATTAAGTTATTTACAGTAGTAGAGTAATAATATACACAGTTTACAGAGTATGATAATAATTATATGGGTAAGATCATCATAAAGGTCTTTTCTTTAAGACTTTCTTAGTAGTTTGCAGACTCTGCCTAATCAATAATTATTTGATAATAAAAAATGAAGCTGTAAACAAAATAACTTAATAAAAAGATAATTACTTGAAATTTGTTTTATCATATGGAATTAAAAAGAAAAAAAACAGAACACAAATTGAGAAAAGTATAAACTCATAAAAGTAATTGTAAACGAATTATAAGATCTGATAAAGAATTATATAATTAAAAAAAATACTTAA
The DNA here is from genome assembly GCA_037953745.1 of Lithodes maja. Taxonomy (NCBI): domain Eukaryota; kingdom Metazoa; phylum Arthropoda; class Malacostraca; order Decapoda; family Lithodidae; genus Lithodes; species Lithodes maja. The sequence goes on from JBAKBP010035785.1 coordinate 2,951, forward strand.
AACAAATGTGTAATATAAAACATTAAAAAAGTAAAGACAACCAAGATATTGAACACATTAATAAATATATAAATACAAGCATCAAATATTATAGTACCGGTACCATATGAAGTTTAAAAGTGTAAACAACAGAAATGTTAATTAAAAGAGTAATTAGCAATACAATTACTAATGTGATAATAAATAATAAAGCTGTAAACAAAATCACTTGATAAAAAAAGAATTACCTGAAATTTGTTTTAGCATATTAGTAGTAGTAGTAGTAGTATTAGTAGTAGTAATCAAAGCGTTTAGCTTTTTTTATTATATCTCCTACCATTGAGGCTTGACTGTAATATATTTTTATATTATTACAGTCATTGAGGTGTGTGTGAGGTGTGTGCGTGTGTGTGAGTGATGGAAATTGAGATTCAAGATACCATAATCACACATGTCACATAACATTGGTGGTGTTTCATTTTGTATTGTGATCACTGACACCAACACTCAGCGGTCCATGTTGTTGGCTTCTTTATTATCTGGATGCGGTACCTTTGTTATAAGAACTGATTGTCAGTTTAGGGAGAGTTTATGACCGATGTAGGAGTGAGATGCTGCTGCAGTTGCTGGTATAATACTGCCTTACAATATAGCACAATGGTAATACTAAGGTTTTAGTCATATACAGTGTTTTAGTATGAGTGTGTTAATATATGCTGTGTATCATTGTTTTCAATACATACATTTTTGTGATTAGATGGTTATATATCATTAATAAGTAATACAAGTATAATTATACACGTGATGAAAACAGGGACAATCGGTACTGGCAGCTTCTGCACTTTGTCTCCTTCTTACACATGGACAATAATTGAATGCGTCAGCGTCAACAAATATAAACGAATATGTCAGTATCGATGAACAAAGCGACAGCAAAGGAGTTTGCATATTGTGTGTCTGTTTGTTATTCATGCTTCGTCTGGTGCAGAACGTGTGGTATAATTTGTGTTGATAGTTCTCATGTTGACAACTGTGTTATTGTTGTTGTTTTGTGCCATTGTGTTCACAATACTGAAAATACTATCTGTTATTGGTGATGTTGCCTATAGCCTTAGTGATAGTTAAGATTAAATGATGTTGTTTGTTTATCTGTATTAAAATAGTTCTCAGGCAACCTCCTACATTGTTCAGTATAATTATGTTCTTGCTGTTCCTGGTATTGTTATCCATTCTGTATTTGGTTCACAACCTCTCAGTAACCGTTCAGCTGCCTGTCATGCTAGTCATCTTAGTAAATATATGTTAATGAAATATATTATGATGATGATTAACAAAACTGCCATATCAATGTCATAGCAGCAAATTATACATGTGGAAATATTTTGCTAGCAAATAAACTTCGAGATCAATTTTATGAAGACAGGAATAAGTATGTTAAACAAAGCGAGTGAAACGATAGAAACAGTGTAGGGGCGAAGGTGGGTGTTTTGTTTAAAGAGAGAGAGAGAGAGAGAGTGAGAGTGAGAGAGAGTGAGTGAGTGAGTGAGTGAGTGAGAGAGAGCGTGAGAATATGCGAAGTATATAACATATATTCACATACGTTAAACCAAGTATGCCTGATCAACAGGTATCAATGTAAATAGTAAGTTAATGCAGTTACGTCTGAAAACGTAAGTATATGATGTTGAAACTATAAAGATAAAATCCAAGATCAAGTATTACTATAACGCTAAAGTAGTTTAGCTGACAATATAACACATGATGCTGAATACCACGTTGGTACATGGCTCACAAAATACACTGAACAGAAATATTTTGTTGGAATTGAGGTGCGTAAGAGAGATAGTTAATATAAAGGACATTGCTATCTATGAGATATGTGGGTGGCATGAAAGAGACAGAGAGAGAGATAGTGAAAGTGAGAGAATGAGAGGTTAAAATAAAGTTAATTAATTATAACAAAGCAAGCATATAGTTCCAAGTTAGTAGTAATAATCTGATGTATAAAGTAAATAATTATGTTCTTTTATTGTTGTTTTTAAATTGGTCAAAGGGAAGATAGGTAGTTAGGTGTGGTCACTCTTGTAATAGGAGACTCAGAGATAATGGACAGAGGACAGAGATGTATCGAGTAAACAACCAAACGGAGGAGGGAAATGGGAAGGTGATAACAGACCTGAAATAAATACGAATGTGAAAGCCTTTGTATAGTATATTTTTCCTTTTCATTATTTGTCTTCACATAAGTCATTTCCACTTTCATATTGTTCATTGATTCTTCTGCTACTCGTTAATCTATTGATGATTCTTTCCTACTGGATATATTTCCCTTGACAGGTTATCTATGTTAGTTATTCACCAGGTCGTAAGATTAAAATATAGATCCATAAACACACTATCACTGTCACCTGATAGTTTAAACTGTAATTGGCAGGTATGAACCAAGTGTATCAAACTGTGGTGAGAGAGACTGTTGTCAAAGTTAGTCAACAAGGTTGTAACAAGGCCTCCCAAACTGTGGTCTGGTTGGTCATTATATTGGTGTTACGGTAGTTATAAAGTTATCTCTGAACTATGACGAGAGAGAGAGAGAGAGAGACATTATCTCTGAACTATGATGAGAGACACTCGAGACACGACTACCAGGGGAAAAATGAAATGGGGAGAAAATTACAAGAAAGTAAAAAATAGTTCCTCAAAATTATGAACATTAAATATAGGAATTCGTGAAATATATTGAGCGGTCTTTTATGTACCGAATAAAATCGTTGTGTGGTAGTTATAATTAGTTATATTCGGCAGTATACCTAGTCAAATGAGATCCCACACCACACCTACAATATACAACTCCTCCCTTCCCCCTCCTCCCACTTCCACCTTTCCTCCCCTCCCACTTCCTCCCTAATCTCCTCCTCCCAAGCAACTCCTCTCTGTACTTTTGCATTCATCTTGTTTTTCATCCACACCTCCATTTTAATTTTTTGTTGTACATGTTCCTATATTCAATCACTTTCTCTTTCTTACCCCAGTGTGTCATCCTTCTTCCTGTTGATGTACCTTTGCTCGCTCTCTCTCTTTCTCTCTCGTGTTATTTATGTTGTTTTGTGGGACAAGATTATATCGAGAAATGATGTTTGGAACGAGGCGGCGTTAGTCTAGTTTATAAAGAAGATTATATGCAAGAATGAACAGAGTATATTTTGGCGACATAAGCCTGAATAGTATAATGGTACGATAAAAATAAACATAAGTTTTCTCCCCAATCAATATGAATCACCTCGTCCACCGACAGCTTATACCATAACTATTATATACAAGTAAGATACGGGGTAGACTAAACAAACCCATCATGTATCTTGTGTCATATATGTGTATCGTTATTTTCTCCTCAACATGTGAAGTAATTTTAGAAAAGACGCTGGAAACTACATTATGGAAATGTTTTGATGAATATGGTTTTGCCTTTACAAATTAAACATTTATATGAGCTTTATATTCTTTTAAATACAAACTGATTTTCATTACTCCCTCACACTTAACCTTTACTTGTGTCAATATGATCTCCCTTGCTCTCACAGAGCTCCATCACTGTCACTCCCTCCCTTACTCGCTTATGTTATCCCTACCCTTCCTACACCCATATATCCTTCACTCTCTATTGTTCAATATTGCAGCCCCCCCCCCTCTCTCTCTCATGTGTGTGTGTCAACCTACTATATAATCAGTGTTAGGTCCTCTACTTCATTACTCCAATGTCCACCATCCCAGTTTGTTTCTCCTTCTCTACAGCCTTCCCTTCCTTACCTGGCACTTCTCTTGATTCATCTTCAGCCCCATAATCTCTATAATGAAAAGTTCCTCATCCATGTCGTATTTTGTATATATATGTATATATATATATATATTTTTTTTTTTTTTTTTGGGGGGGGGGGGGTTGTCCCGTTCACTTTTCTATGAAATTATGTTCATTTCATAGAACAAAAAAAATCCTACACTTCCTCCAAATAATATTGTGTTATCCTAGGCTTTCTTACAAAGTGTACTCGAGGTTTTGCTTATATTTTAGGTTTCTATGTTCGTATTTGTACCATTTCTCTTTCTTCCCCAGTTTGTAAAAGATACTATTTTAATTGTTCTCACATCAACTCTTAATTTATTACCTTCTCAGTATAGTAGTACCTGTCCTAATGAAGGAGATTACCGTGCATAGAAGGAAGGGAAGAGATGGGAAGGAAAGAAGGAAAGAGGGGAAGGGATGAAAGGGAAAGTAAGTGAGGCAACAAGAGAAGAAAGGGAAGGAAAAGAGAAGAGGTGATGGGGAATGCAGGGGAAGAGAAGGGAAGGGAAAGGATAGAGGTGATTGAAGAGGAAGGAAAGGAACACGGTGTCAGGAGGGATGGAAAGATAGATAGATTGAAAAGGAAGTACAGGTGTGGTTGTGTAAAGTGATACATTTGGTTCTGTGCATATTAAAGCTTTATATTTACATACAAGGAGAGTAGTTAGTATAGAGAGAGATTAGAGGTGCAAAATGTGTGTGGATAATAGGGGTACAACTTGTTATATTTGTTCCTAGGCTTGTCTTCGCATTATTGGTATCTTTGGCTCATTTTGTTATCTTTCATCCCCAGAACTTACAAACACGCATGTTTCCCTCTACAGTAGGCCTACTTAGTTAATCTCTGCTATCAACGGAAGCTTCTTTTCTTCCTCTCTCTAGATGAACAAATGCGTTCGGTGTATTAGTGACCTACACTTCAGACATGCATAATATTTTAACTATAATGCTATCACTCGCATTAACCTAGCAGTGTATTTCACATCACTCAGAAGACTACATTCTCTTAACTATTTTTTTCATCACAACGCCTTGTTTTTATTGTCTTAACAATGGTCGGAAGATCCAAAGCAATAGCTCTGATATAGAGTAAAATATTGTATGCATTTATGAGAAATATATAAAGTTCTGAAAGATAATAAGAAAATAAGTAAAATAACAACTGCTAGAATAACTACTGAGCCCTATCCTAATATCCTATGCTATTGACCTTATAACTGTAAATGAAACCCAAGACACAAACTAATTACTCGCCACAAACATTGGACAGGATTCTTAATGACTGAAGATAAATTAGTACGTGTGCGTGTGTGTGTGTGAGTGTTTAAGAAGTAAGAAGGTTACAGCGAATCTTTTTCTAAGTAATCACACATTCAAGTCATGGAACTTACTTTTTTATGAAAAAAGAACATTTGCTTTTGTGGATGTAACGATTTAATTGAATAACTTTGAATGCAAGCGACAATCCATGATTTGATACAATATTGAATATATGTCAAGGTTTGCATTAATAATATAAATGAAAGAATATAGTTATTTACTAAGCAGCCAGTGGGTGAGTCCCACATCAGAAGTTATAATTGGTCATACGACTTGCAAATATACTAGTTTTGTGACCCCTTTATCCAATATGGTCTCTGGTTGACAACTGAGGTGATGTGTGTGTAAGTCTCTGTCACCAACAGTATTATCTATTGATGATAAGGACGGGAAGAAGTTTACGGTTAATGTCTTCCTCTTTGTGTACACTAGGATGTAATATATATTATTATATTACTGGGCACACTAGTGGCAGTAACATAACCTGATGGTATTGTTGTACAGTCACGGTCAATAATGTTATCAATGGATTTCGAAGCTACCTCGGGATGAAGTGAATCACACTGTATATATTTTGTTACCTGGTCTTTACATTTTGGAGGTTCGTTTAATCTGTTGGCAGTAACATAACCTGATGGTATTGTTGTACAGTCACGGTCAATAATGTTATCAATGGATTTCGAAGCTACCTCGGGATGAAGTGAATCACACTGTATATATTTTGTTACCTGGTCTTTACATTTTGGAGGTTCGTTTAATCTGTTAAAGGGTTAATAATGTATCAGAATTACTGACTCCAAACCCTTCTTCCTATTCTCTCTCTCTCTCCCCTGGCTACTCTTTCGGCTGATCCAGTCCAACAAAAAGAAGAAAAATAAAAGAAAGAGTGAGACGAGCGGTAATCACCCTCCCGATTGTTGCCAACGTAGTCAAACCTAGATTAATTATGATCATTATTGTTCCTACAGAATGATAAATGACTCCATGTACTGTTTGTTAGCATTTTGTGGGAGACTAATTAATCTGGCTTTGGTAATTCTGGGCCTCCATAAAATCGCGTTGCAGCAAACTCCCTGACAATAATGTTGGCAGTATTATTATCCTTATCGGTAAAATAATTCCTGTATAATTTTGTAGAAAATTGATGAAAGGACTTTAAGTTTGTAAACGTTATGTAATATAGCCAAGAGACAATATTGATCGGAATAAAACAAACCACAATTCAAATGCGTATGGTTGTTATTTCTTGTAATAACTCATACTAAACACATACGGTTATATACTCTAAACCGTATAATGTATCGTTTATTGACAATATTGAATATAAACTTCTTGTTTGCCTCTTATTTTATAAATGTAACGTGTGTGTGTGTGTGTGTGTGTGTGATAAATGATATTGATATCGCATTCTGATTCATAAATATTCAATCTAGCTATTTTTGCGGAATAGAAGAAGAATGCAGATATGAGTGATGAAAGAAGGATTTAACAACTGAGATAGGGAAGAAGAAGTGTTAAAGTGTGACTTATAATTATGTAGAAGGGGTTAGGTGGTGACTTTATTGTGTCAAGTGTTAGAAGAGAGAGAGAGAGAGAGACTAAAACGAAATGTGTGTAGTTTAAAGTGGTGCATTTAGATCTGTGTATATGAGAGCTTTGGTGTTGCCTGAAGTGAGAGATGATGTGGAGAGACACAACATGGAGTCTACACACACACACACACACACACACACACAATATCAATATCGTTCAACAAACCCTTATACCCTTTTATAATGCGTACTATTATATCTTTCAGCATACCTTGTACATAATGTTTACTGGTCAACCAGCTCCTATGCAATCTATTATCTTAATCTGGAAAATCATCTGCCAACCTAGTACATATCATGCTTTGGTCCTTGTTATAAGATAATATATAAGTTAGAGTTAAGCTAAAAACTGTTCCTCTGTACATTTTCAGCCTACGGCTGCAATTATCAATAAACCGTTTATCAACTCTGCGAAGCAGAGTGGTATCGCGCACACAGATCCCGCCCGTATACTGTGCACCATCAGTCAGCTTGTCTCGTCGTCGTCGTCCGTCGTCCGTCCGGAAACTCCTAGACCGTTTGATGGATTTTCACCAAATATCACAGGTATATTCATTTGGTCAATGCGAAGGTCAGTCAAAAAGAAATTTTCAATTTAACTTAAAGGTTAAGGTCAAAGGTCAAGGTTTAAAAAAAGGTCAATATTTCATGTGTCTTAGTTTTACTCAAATGTCTTCATTATCACTATAGAAGTTACTGGTAACATTGATATCTTATTAACCAAATTTTAGATAAATACTCTGAAGGGTAAGGTCAAAGGTCAAGGTAAAGGTAAACATTTTTTTTTTTACTAGTATTTCTTATATTAACTGTTAGATTCTCACTAGACTTACTATCTATATTCGGAATACTTAGGACAAGGTTATACAAGAAACAATACAATTTCATATGAATGGTCAAGTTCACAGGTCAAGGTCAAATAAAGGTCAATATACTAATTTCTTTACTTTTCATGCAAACTTCACAAAATTTGGTGATATAGTTGCACTTTAAATGAAAATGAAAATAACACATTTTGAGACATATCATGAAGGTCAAGGTGAAGGTCAAAGGTCAAGGTCAACTATTCTATAAATATATATGAAACTAACTGATGGGTTTTAATGAATTAAGTCATGCTTATTTGATAATCCTGGGCAATGTCAATGAACAAACAAATTTACTCTTACATAAAGGTCAAGGTCACAGGTCAATGTGAAAGGTCAACTTATACTATTTATTTTTAGGTTTTATTCAAATGTCTTCATTTTCATTATACAAGTTACTGGCAACCTTGATATCGTATTGCCCAAATGTTAGATGCATATTCTAAAGGGTAAGGTCAAAGTTCAAGGTCAATGGTCAAAATTGAGTTTTTACTAGTATTTCTTATATTAACTGTTAGATTCTCACTAGGCTTACCGTATATATTCGGAATACCTAGACCAAAGTCATACAATAAACTTCAATTCCATATGAAAGCTCAAGGGCACAGGTCAAGGTCAAATAAAAGGTCAATATGCTATTTTCTTTACTTTTCATGCAAACTTCACAACATTTGGTGAGATGGTTGCACTTTAAGTGAAAAGGAAAATAATAAATGTTGAAACACATAAAGGTCAAAGATCAAGGTCAACTATTTTATTAATATATATGAAACTAACTGATGGGTTTTAATGATATTAGGCATGCTTATTTGACTTTCATGGGCAATGTCAGTGCGAACAAAAATATACTCATCCATAAAGGTCAAGGTGACAGGTCAAGGTCAAAGGTCAACTTTTATTATTTATTAAAAAAGATGACTCAAATTTTGGAAAACTGGCTGTGTTATGGCTTATTACTTAAATATCATATAGACCTATATCGAATTTCACATAAATTTTGTAATAGTTAAGGTCAGAGGTCAAGGTCAAAACAAGAGTATTTGTCATTTTCCCTAAACTCCTAGACTGTTTAATGTATTGTCACCAAATTATACAGGCAAATTCAGTTGATCAATGCGACGACCATCCAAATCTATGTATTTTATTTTTAGTCAAAGGTCAAAGGTCAAGGTCACAGTATATAATCATTATTTGTAATCAATAAGTTTTTATACGAGTTACACTATATTCATAATGCTAGTTAATACGAACATTGCTGTTAAGCTAACTAAATCCTTGAAGAAATTCTAAGGTCGAAGGTCAAGGTTAAAGGTCGAAATATGATTTATATTAGTATTTCCTATTTAATGTAGGATTCTCATTAGGCATATCATACATATTCAGAATGCCTAGACCAAGGTCATACAAGAATAAACATAATTCCATTTGATAGATCAAGATCACAGGTCAATATCAAATATAAGGTAAATATGCTAATTTCTTGACTATTCATGTTAACTTCACAACATTCGTTGAGACAGTTGTGCTTTAACCCCTTACGAGCGGCCTAGGTGGTCTATTTGACCGTACCGTCCAGCGTTTTTTATTTTTTTTGCCCTAAATCCCTATTTAGGGCAAAAAAAAAAAAAACGCTGGATTGTTTCTGTGCTAATTTTCATGCCTAAATAAGACCCAGAGCATAAAACAAGTAGCTATCCCTGAAAGGGTGTAAACAGAGCTTTCCAATGACATCCGAACCATCCTTGTACGATCACTGGTTCTCTTGGAACGATCGTGCAACACAAGTGCAAAAACCCTAAAATAAGGTAATTTCCTTACATAATTCCCTGTGTAGCGAGTGAGAAAGGGGGGAGGAAAGTAGAATACAGTTCAGTATGTCCACGGTGGTCGTGGGGAGCGGTCATAAGGTTACTACTCTCGTCCCACCGCTCAGCTCTCTCTCAGCTACATTACGTGCTGAAAATGGCGGTCGACAGATGTCGTGCACCACCACATAGTCCAAATTTATTTCACTCTACATATGTCGTGCGCCGCCAATTAAGGGTTAAGGGAAAATTAAAATGTTAAATTTTCAGACATCATGAAGGTCAAAGGTCAAGGTCAACTATTCCTTTAATACCTCTGAAACTAACTGATGATCTTTAAGGGGAGATCTCCTCTTGAGGGATTTTTTTCTTTGCCCCTTTCTCCCTCATGTTGAGCCCCATTGCTTTTGAGATTTTAAGACATTCGCCCCATTAGTTTGGCGATTTTAAGACGTTTCACCCCATGTATGCCACTTTTAAGACCTTTCATCCCATTTAGGTGTCAATTTTTTCCTGGCGAGCGATAGCGAGCCTGTAATTTAAGAGGAACCGGCCTTTGGCCGGGACATTTTTCTACCGAAAAATTTACAAATTTATCTTGAAAGGGGGTCATGGGGGTGTAATTTCAAGCTTGATGGAAGTCTAGAAAACACACTAAAAATCTCCCCTTAATGAAATTTGATACATTAATTGATTTTCTAGGGTAACATCAAAGCAAACAAAAATATAATCCTACATAAAAGTCAAGGTCACAGGCCAAGGTCAAAAGTTAACCTTCATCATAAAAAATAGTAAATTTTCGATAAGCTGACGGCTGTTAGTTGCATTTGACTTAAATAACATATATTTCAATCATATATATATATATTATAATACTTAAGGTTAAAGGTCATGGTCAAAGAACAAAGGAAGAGTGTTAATAATTTTCTTTAAACTCTTTCTAGACTGTTTAACCCTTTGTGTACCGGTGACATCTTGTTTATAGTATCTAGCTATAGTTAGACGATTTTGTGGAGCTTATGAAGAATCTGTAGTTGTAAAAAGGGTTAATTAAGATAGTTGAAAGCCTGCTAATTTTATGGAGGCCCTTCATAAGCTAAATAAAATCGTCTTAATATCCAGTATGTAATGAAACCGACAGAACTGTACTGAACGGGTTAATGTATCGTCAACAAATTTTGCTGGCAAATTCGGTTGGTCAATGCAACGATTATCCAAATTGTGTGTTTTTGTTATTCAAAGGTCAAGGTGAGTGGTGAAGGTCACATATTATGGTCACTATTTCTTTCTTATATAATATATTTTAAATTTGAATTACACCATATTCAAAACGCTACAAAATAGTGTTAATCTGACCTTATGATAGATAAATATTCCAATGGTTAAGATTCAATGTGATCATAAATGTAATATATATACAGTATATTCCCAGGCGGACATGAACCACCAACAGTCAGGACGAGTGTCCATGCTAATCCACTGCACACAAGTATCCTCTATCACGCCGTGGTGTAGTGGATTGAAGTATGGACACTTTTCTGACTGTCGGTGGTTCAAGTCCGGCTGTGAGTATAAAAACATTCAGCAACTCATGTGTATTTTGTATTTGCGACGATATATATATATATATATATATACAGTATATACACAATATGGAATATTGTGTGTAGAGGAAAACACTTTGGGAATAAGAAAGACATGTGATCAGATGATTTAAATCACTTACTATTATATTCTGACAAACTTACTTAAAATGTATTAAATGTTTGTGCCTGTTTATGTATACAGTATATACAGTATATATATATATATATATATATATATATATATATATATATATATATATATATATATATATATATATATATATATATACCGGTATACATATATACTGTATATACTGTATATAAACCAATTTTACCTAAGATATTCAATACTACTTGCAGAATTCTAGGTCGCAGAGTTGCGTATGCAGTTTTGTTTTATTTATTTTTTATTTTATTTTTTTGGTAATGCGAAAACTGCACACCTTCTTTATTATTATTATTTATTATTATCTACGCACACACACACACAGCCACGCGGCTAGCGCAGTGGTACCGTTCCTGCCTGCAACCCAGCAGACCGGGGTTCAAATCTTGCTCAGGTTGATGAAGGTTTACTGAGACATAGCAGGTGGTTAGCATTTCCCTTGAGCAAGGAGATGGGTAATTGTCATTGATAATAATGTCTAGGCAGCGGGACAATACAAGCCAAAAACTCAATTCCTGTCAAACTACAATTATGAATGAATCATAGACTGAATACACACATTAATAAGCGGACTCACCCTCACACACACATTAAAAACTATCACTACAGGAAACAGATGTTCTAGCATGTAATTACCATCGGATATGAGTAACAGATAAGTAGTAAAGTAAACCACCATCAGTAACAGATAAGTAGTAAAGTAAACCACCATCAGTAACAGATAAGTAGTAAAGTAAATCACCATCAGTGTTGACCCAGAGTGATAATGTTGATGGACAAGGAGGGAGTGAGGGTAGATTATAGGCTGGTGAATAATAGAGGCGATGATTTTATGGTGTGTGTGTGTGTGTGTGTGTAATATTAATTATAGTCTAGTATGGTAAAGTGAGCGTTGGCATTAACACAAATTTGACCTGGTGGGAGACAGTGGCAGTGCTGCTCTTGCTGTAAAGTTTGAGATTGAAAATAATAGTTCCTGATACATTTCTGACACATATAACAGGGCCGATATAAAGCTTAAAGCTTTGCGCTGAGCCATCTAAATAATTTAATACATTATTAGCTAAATACATTTCTTAGTTTCACTTTTGGAAGTGGTTTATAAGGATGATAGTAAACATTATATTTAATAGTGGCCCCTCCATCATTGACGATATTGCCTATTAGTATAATAGTCTCCATTCAACATCCCGCGTCAACATTTTGAATCTACCGCCGCGGAAGTATCGTGGAGTACTCATCATAAGTGCACGCTTAATTCCCTTATGGAATCGTCATTATGATCGGGTACCCTACAGAAAAAACTCTGTAAAAAATTTAAAAGAAAAATTAACTTAATATTTGTTATCATATGACTTACCATATGTGGATTTCTTGCGTTTTGCATCCCCGACTCCAGGCCCCCTAGCGGCCATCCTCGTCCTTCCTACTTCCGCGGCCACACAAGCCAGTGGGGTGCCGCCGTCGCTCTTGCTTCATTCGACGTTTCCAGCGCTTCTAGTGAGTCCTTGCTCATTAGTATACACCTGCATTGTAGTGAACAGGTTTAGATTAGCTAGCAATGGCTGCCCCATTAGTATGTCCGCAGGAAGTGTGTAAATTAGGGTACTATTGTAACAGGCGCCTACGTATCCCAGGATCGTCGCACCACGTGTGTTATTATTATGTTGTGTTGCGCCTTTAGCTTTTGATTTCATATCTAGCAGGCTACCACTCCACAAGGTTATGCTTCAGGCCGTCACTAAGAGGCGTTTGCATATATTAATTGTGTTTTTTAGCAGATGCTCTAGTCTAAGGGTGGCTGCACGTGGTGCTACACCTTCTAGAGTTCGTATTTGCTTGCGGGACCCTGTCGTGGTCCTCCCTTATCTGGTTGCGGTTGCTGGGTCTTCGGAGCGTCGTCTGCCGGTGATGTCTCGTCGAGCCACGTGGCCAGCCTGGTAGGCTGCAGGTAATTTAGGATTCTGAATTCTCTGTTTAGTTTTAAGCCTATGTGTGCCCTTGGTGTTTTTACATGTGTGCTTGGCATGTTATTTGGGGGTTTGGGAGACGTTCCTATATTTATGTGAGAGTTTCGGAGAGAGGAGCTGTGCTTTGCCTTCCCTCTCTGAAATTTTGGTTGTTTTGTCTCCGGCGGCCCCGTGCAGCTGGTTACCCGTCTTCAAAACGGGTAGGGAACAACCAAATGTCCCGGCGTGGTTAGCTGAACTACAGGCCTTCCGGCAGAAATGCGGATTCCTACGGGAGCTCTGAACTCGACCCGCCGAGTTAACTCGCCCTGACCCCAATTGTCACGTGGTAAAGACTTCCTCGCCCTGCGGCGCCCCAGTCAAGTGTGCAAGTGTTTAGCTACGTCATGGGGCGGATAGTCACACACTAACGGTCTATTAGGGCCTGTGACACTGGTCATAGGTAAGCAGTTACAATCAGCTTAGACGGAAAAGCCCCAGGTTTTTCTCGGCGAGTCCGGTGGAAGGTTAGAGTAGTTGTGACTATAGCTAATTTCCGGCGGACTCTAGGTAGGATGTATTAACACCTCGCAGGTTATCCTTATGAGCATTGATTCCTGGAAATGCTCTATTTCCAGAATTCCCGGCACCTTAGTGACTACAGGACCGGCGGGTGGTGGCTGCTGATTCCGGCGGAGTGGCATTCGTTATCCATCCTCGTTATCCATCATGCCTCGGTTTGAGTTATACGCTACTCCTCACTGTTCACTGTGACCTATATTCGCTCATAAACTCTGTTTAAGAAGTGTTAAGTGTTTAGACCGCTCTAGAGGCTTGTGGATGTCAAACGTTGTTCCGTCTGTGCCGACTTGAAAACGGCTTTGATCTCCAATAAAGACTTGTCGTGCTTGGCAGCTTTGCAAGAAATAAAAGCCATTTTTAACACTTACGCCAAAGACACTGCCCATAAGGCTCTGCACTGTGATGACGAGGCCCTCTGGGAACAATTAATAATAAAGTCACCTCTGGTCAAACCAGCCTCCCATAAATCTGTCAGACCTAAAGTGAAATCTAAAACCCTTTCCAAAGAGGTAGTGAGTAGCAGCAGTGGCACTGACAGTGAAATTACCGAGGTTGCCCCCCCCCCCCCCCCGACCAACCAAAGAGGAAACTATCACCCTCGCCAAAGCGTAAGTCGAGGTCTCCCCGAAGAAGACACTCTTCGGCTGAGTCTTCCCGGTCTCACAAGTGCCGGAAGGAGATCTCTCAGTCACGCAGTGGTATCCAGAAAGAGACCCCACAACCACCTCCCTCTTCCCCTATCTCTGACACGCCCAACGTTGACGCCGTCGGCTCGGAAGTGGGGTCAGAAGAGTCCCAACCGGGTCATGAACAATCTTTAAGTGTACCACCTGATTTCACCTTTGCTATTCCTAAGTTGAATTATGTGCCACGTACTAGCTTCTCCGCCGTACCTAGCCGAGCAATATAAGGGTTCACAATTTTTTGATAGCTCCCAAATCATCCAAGACTCACAGCCACCCGCGGCGCGGGGGTGCTGGCATCAACCGGAGCCCTCTCACGACAGGGTTAGAGTAAGTCAGGAACCATTGATTGAGAGTAATATTGATGTGTTATCTTCGTCTGTCCCTGATTTGGTGTGGCCACCGGCGGATCAGACGCCGGAGGCACAACAGGATATATCTGAAGAGGTTGAGCCGGAGGAAGTGCCTTTATCCTCAGCTCCACCAGGTCTACGGGTGAGGAGTCTGAAGCTAGCTCCCAATCTTCTAAGGGATCCCAGTAAGTGTGTTACCTCAGATGAAATAACTGATATCTTACATAAAGTAATGCAACAGTATAATCTCCCTGCCTCCTCTGACCCCCCTGCCAGTCTACCTGTAGTTTCCACGAGTCACTCCATGATAAGACCTCTACAACCTTCGGGTTTTCTTTCCCCCCAAGCCTCTGTGCCTCCTATGTCCTTGTCTCCGTCAGTAACTGCGGCTTCCGGCACTACAGTGCCAGCCACGCTGACTACCACTAATGTTAGAGTGATCTCGGATATTACTCCTCCTCCCTTAGATAAGGTTCCTCAGAGGAAAGGCCCTATGCCTCTCCTCTCTCGCCGGAGAAGAAATTATGGCCAATTCCTCCATTAATCCACAGCTTACTATCGGTCTGGGCCAAGCCCGAGACACTACTCTGTAACAACATGGGTTTCTCCCCCACCTACGGTATGGGTAGACACAGACGCTTCAGGGGCACTAGGTTGGGGGTATCAGTCAAATCTAGGCCATCAAGGACAGGGCACTTGGCCCCAAGACAATCAGTTTCACATCAACAAGCAAGAGCTTTTAGTTCCTCTCATTTTCCTCCAAGATCACGGCATGTCGTTACAAGGAAAATCAATAGCGTTCCGTATGGACAACCTAACCGCAGTCCATTGTACTCAGAAACTAGGCTCGGTGAGGTCCCGAGAGTTGCTCAAAGTGTCAGAACAGATCTTTGCCCTAGCAGAATCGCTGGGCATTCACCTACATGCAGCATATCTCCCCGGTGTGTCAAACGTCTGGGCAGACGCTCTATCCCAGAGACGGAGCACCTAAGTAGAATGGGCTAGCAAACAACCCGTCTTCGACAAAATGATTGCGAGGCCTTACCGTCCACAAGTGGATCTGTTCGCATCCAAAGAGAATCACAGACTCCCTCTCTTCCTAACTCGCCAGGGGGTGACCCCGGCAGAGGGACCGGATGCAGTATTAGAGGACTGGAACAGGTGGCCCTCAATTTATCTTTTTCCGCCACCAGATTCTGTGCTAATGTGCCGGGTAATTCATAAACTAAGAAGTTACCGGGGCTTAGTCTCGATGATCGCGCCATTATGGCTGGCTCAGGCATGGTACCATCAGTTGCAAGAATGGTGCAGGACCCCAGTGATGCTCCCGGTCTCCGCATTCCACTTAGAGACGATTGGCAACCTTCGGACCTCGCTCAGTTTTGCCTTCTGGACATTTACAATGCAAAATGGTTAGCTCAATTTGGGGAAAGTGTCACCAAAGTGTTCACCAAGTGAACCAATAT
>JBAKBP010035786.1:0-19134 GCA_037953745.1 Lithodes maja
AGTGTGCAACGACCTTTACAGAGACCAGGTGATATTATACTACCCTACTCTACACTCGCACCTATTGCTTTGTATGTAGTTTTTGGTTTTTGACTTACAACTCAGGTGTTTCAGGAGAGTTCGAGCTGTACTGTGGTTGGCTATTCATTGGTGTTGTATAGAAACGGGTAAGTAATGGATCATAGTATTTCCCCCCCCAACTCTCTCCCTCTCTATCTCTCTCACTCTCTATCTCTCTTCAAAGTACCTAACTACCTAAATATGCAACGTTATAATGGCAAATCACTCATACTCTCCAATAATATTTATTGACGATTCTGAGCTTAA
This sequence comes from Lithodes maja, assembly GCA_037953745.1. NCBI lineage: Eukaryota > Metazoa > Arthropoda > Malacostraca > Decapoda > Lithodidae > Lithodes > Lithodes maja. Next base: position 328 of record JBAKBP010035786.1, read on the forward strand.
CTAAATTTCCAAGAATATTTGCATTTCTTTTCTTACACGATTACATTGAAATTAAATAAATACATAATTGTTTACATATATAATTATACATTCATGCGCCTCGAATTAAAAAACAAAAATACAGGAAGAATGCAATCATCTAATTTTCTTTACTGATGCCTCAACGTCAAAATGCGCGATAGCCAACCAACACTTTTGTTTCCTTGCTACTAACGACATCAGTTACTGATTAACGCAATGCCTTTTAGCTCCACGTATTTAGGCCTATGTAAAAAATCTCTGTACAATCTTCAAAGTATCTATTTTTGAACTTAATAAACAAGTCTTCTAATAGCTGATAATATTATCATAAACCAAGTATTAAATAGGCTTCGCATGAATACATGTATTCAATAAGCACATCAACCCTGTACACATTACTGATCATGATAATAGTAACTTTAATCAACAGTATCCATTATACCACTTCAACATCCAAAGTCCTTGGTCATCCCCATACGAATAACATGGTAAATGTACAAAAGGGTACACAGGAGTACAAAGGAAATCAAGCAACAACAGATCGAGTGACCCTTCTAGGCTGCTTGTCCTCCAAAACACTGAGGATCAAGTCTCCAAACAGTGGTTTAGAGTGGGTAAGGGAACATTGGAAAGGGAACTACTGCCCTGGAACTAATGTCCATGCCAGGATTAGGAAGTTAGTGGGGGACAGATGGGTTAGTAACTGAGGGGGGAATAAAATAAAGTTATTCATTTTCAACCGCAGTCAGTCTTGGGTTTGATGCAAGATATTTGTCTAGGCGAAGTTTAAATGAATCAACGGTGCTGCAGTCTATAACGTCCCGGGAAGCCCATTTCACAAGTTGACAACTCGATTGAAGAAGAAATTCTTAGATTAGTGTAAGTTAAAATATTTACCAATAATTTTGCAACCATTTCCCCGTGTGTAATTAAATTGGTCGATAGTGAAGTACTTACTACAGTTCATATTGTCGACGCCTTTGATGATTTTGAACACTTGAATTAAGTCGCCTCTTAATCTGCGCTGGGTTAAAGGAAATAGATTTAATTCTCAAAGACATTCCTCGTTTGGTTTGTTCTTTAGGCTAAGTATCATTTTGGTAACTCTACGTTGAACTCGTACTAGCTTGTCTATATCTTTTTGGTAATACGGGCACCAGGATTGAACCCAGTATTCCAGAAGAGGGCGGACTAAGGAATTGTAAAGGGTTAGGATAACTTCTTTGGATTTATGCTCAAATGACCTGCCTATAAAGCCAATTATTTTGTTTGCTTTCTTAACAACTTCTGAACATTGTTGACTCGGTTTTAGGTTACTCGATATTGTTACTCCCAGATCGGTTTCTCTGTTTACATTCTTAAGCTGAGTGCCGTTCATCAAATAGTTTGCTTTCTCATTTTGGTATCCGATATATAGTACTTACATTTATCCGCATTGAAACTCATTTGCCAAATTTGGGCCCAACATGACAACTTATCTTGATTGTGTTGCATGTCGTCAACTTGTTCTTTTGAGAGTACGCTATTTGCAATTTTTGTATCGTCAACAAATTTTTAGATTGTACAAGTGAGACCCTCATCCATGTCGTTGATGTAAATTAGAAAGAGAATTGGTCCTAGTACCGATCCCTGGGGTACCCCATCTACTTCAATCCATCCATTGCCCGACGCCGCTGGCCACGAACGAACCGCCCCCATGCACCTCTGTCCCCAGTCAGTCGACGCCCCTCCCCCCAACCAGCACCGCCTTCGTTCACATACTACCTCACTCCATCCTTCCACCTCTCCTTCGGTCTACCTCTCCCTCTGTCCCTCCACCTCGCTCTCGTACACCCTCTTAGTCATTCTGTCGCTTTCCATACGTTCCATATGGCCGAACCATCTCAATTTGTTCCTTTTCACACTTTCCAGCACATCTACCTCCAAAACACACCTCCTTCTTACTTCTTCATAAGTCTGTCTATCCCTCCATGTAACTCCGCACGCACTTTTTAAGTAATTCATTTCCACTGCTCTCACTCTTGGTCTGAGTCTCTCAACCAACGTTCATGCTTCGCTTCTGAAAGTCAGTGTCGGGATTACCACAATGTCATGCAAGGACTTCTTCACTTCCATACTGACCACCCTATTTCTTGTTACTGCTTTCAGCGTTCCTACAACCCTCTTCCCCTGTTGTACCATCTCCCGCACTTCTTCATCCATAGTCCCATCTTTACTCAACACACTGTCCAGATTCTTAAAAGAGTTGACGATCTCCATAGCCTGACCGTTCAGCTTCACCTCACACTCTATGACTTCACCCCTTTCGAAGACCAGAACCTTGCTCTTCCCCGCATTTACCTTCAAATTCCGTTTTTCGCACACTGTTCCAAACTCATTTACCAGACCCTGCAACTCCCATTCATTATCACTCATCAGAACTGTATCATCCGCAAACAGCAGTATAGGTAGCTTCCACTCATTTCCCTCCCTTTTCAGCGATACACCATACTATGCTCTTGATAGTATTTCTTTCATGACTCCATCTATATATACAGTAAACAACCACGGGGACATCACACACCCGTTTCAAACCAATATTCAGGTCATAGAACTCGCTCTGCTCACTTTCCACACGTACTGCCGCCTTTGCACCCTCATACATGTTCTTCACTGCTTTCAGCAACTTGCCATCTACTCCGTATATTCTAAGTACTTTCTACAAACCTTCTCTATCCACTCTGTCATAGGCCTTTTCCAAGTCCATAAAGGCAACATACACCTTTTGTTTCTTCTCCAGATATTTCTCCACAACACAATTCAGGGTATAAATCTGATCTACACATCCTCTTCCCTTCCTAACCCTGCTCGTCGCCTATCCATTTCTCCGTTCCCACTCTCACTCTCTCAATCATTACCCTACTGTATACCTTCCCTACTACGCTTAGAAGACATATTCCTCGGTGGTTACCACACACTCCTCTTTCCCCTTTGCCCTTATATAGGGGGACTATTATGCACGTCTTCAAGTCATCGGGTGCACTCCCCTTCTCCCATGCTAGTTTGCACATTTTCCATACCCATTCGATCACTATACCAACACCATACCTCAACATTTCCCCACACACTCCATCTGTTCCTGGTGCTTTCCCCAACTTCACTCTTTTCATGGCTTCCCACACTTCTGACCTCCTGATCCCCACCTCCTCCTCCACTACTGCTCTTCTTCTCCCTCCCATACCATATCCAACTATGTTTGCTGGCTCTTCATTCCTTACATTTAGCAACTCATTGAAGTACGCCATCCAACTTTCGACTCTCTTGCATCTACTCTTCTCTTACTTTCCTTCACTACCCTCTTCACCACCCTCTTAATTCTCTCCATGTACCTTGCTTGTTTCTGTCTCTCAAAATCTTCATTCCTTCTACTACCCAACCACTCTCTATATGCTTTCTTCTTTTCTTCCACAGCTATTTTTACCTCTTCTGTCCACCATGCTGTACCTTTCACTCCATTCCCTCTTCTCTTCACTCCACACACCTCCTCACATGCTGCACAGATCTCTTCATTAAACACCTTGCTCATCTCCTCCACTTCCTCCATAACTTCCAGGTCGAACCCACCTAGTCGTGTTTCTACTGCTCTCCTGTACTCTTCCCTGATTTCCTCCTTCTGTAACCTCTCCACCCTCCTCACCATTCCACCTTCCTCTCGCCTCCCTCCAGCTCTCCTCACCCACTTCTTTTGTATCCTAACCTTAGCTACTACTACATAATGATCAGATAGACCCCCTCCAAAACCCTTATACACCCTAGCATCCATCACAGATTTCTTCATTCGTTCATCCACACATACATAATCAATCAATGACTTTCGTTCCACCACTGTCTTATCCTTCATCGTCCACACCCGTTTCCACGTGTACCTGTGTATCATTCTGTGTATCATTTGTCCATTTAGATGCCTTACCATTTATGACTACTCTTTGCTTTCTGTCGCTGAGCCAATTTTCTATCCATTTCATCACACCGTCTTGTATTCCATGGCTTTTAGTTTTAGCAGTAAACGTTTGTGAGGAACTTTGTCAAAGGCCTTTTGAAAATCAAGGTATATAATATCTACAGCTTTACTCTCATCATAGAGGTTGAGGATATTGTGGAAGAAGTCTAAGAGGTTTGTTAAACAAGAACGTTTTTTTACGAAAGCCGTGTTGAGTATCTTTAAGTATGTTATTTTCGTCTAAGTGATTTACGAGTCTGTCTCTTATGAGTGTTTCTAGCATTTTACATACAACTGAGGTTAAGCTAATTGGACGATAGTTACTGGGTAGGGATTTGCTGCCTTTTTTTGAAAATCGGTGTTACGTTGGCTAGCTTCCACTGATCAGGCATAGTTCCAGACTGCAAGGATTTATTGAATAGCAATGTCAGTGGTTTGGAGAGCTCGTCCTTAGCTTCCTTTGCAACTCTAGGTGAGATTGTATCAGGTCCCGGCATTTTATTTACCTTGAGTTTATCTAAACATTTCAATACTTCTCTCTCTGTAATGGTGATATTGCTTAAAACATCAGAATTATCAATTTGAATCGGCGATGCAGTAGGGATATCACTGAGGTCTTCTGTTGTAAAAACTGATGCAAAGAAGGTATTGAGGGCATTACTCATTTGTACTTCGTCTTTGGTGTATTCTCCATTTTCATCGACTATCGGTCCAACAGTTGAAGTAACTACTTTTTTCTTTCTGATAATTATAACTATAGGATTCTTTCGGTTTTGTTTTACTTTGATTCGCAACATGTAACTCCAGGATCTTTTGACTTTGCTTAATTAACTTTTTGGCTTTGCGTCGTAGTTCTACAAATTTCACCCGTTCTTTGTCATTTTGTGAGGATGATTTTAATCTATCATTAGCAATCTTTTCTAGCAATCAAACTGTCTGAAATCTCTTTATTCCATCATTAGGGCTTATCATTATGGACTGTACGCCGTATTTTCGATGGTATGCAGTATTGCACTGATTTTAGGTATGTGGTTGCAAATAATTCCCAAGATGTATTTATGTCGTTATTGTTGTTTAGAAAGCTCCAATCCGTATCTTTAAACATAGCTTTAAGTTTACAGAAGTTTGCTTTCTTGAAATTAAGGACTTTCTCGATGCTGCTATTTGGTTCAATACTAGTAAACTTTAAACTAAAATTTATCGTACGATGGTTGCTGTTACTGAATTCATCACCAACATTCAAATTCTCTATTAAATCTTCTTTTGTTGCAAGTACAAGGTCAAGAATATTATTACCACGGATCGGCGATTGAACAAATTGATAGAGCGAACACCCTTGCAAGTTCGCATACAAGTCATGTCCAGAGTGTGAAGTAAGAGTATCGCCCCACTTGGTCACAGGTAAATTAAAGTCGCCAAAAATTATGGTATCCTGTGAGTTACTTACATCTGCAATTTGTTCGTAAATTTCTCGGTCAGTTTGCACTGATTGAGCTGGAGGTCTGTATATTAATGCAAGTATTATTTTTGTACATTTATTATTCTGTATTCGCACAAAGGATGTGTCGACATTCACAATTTGAGGTTTTGACAAGAGGGTCGGGTTAAGACTTTCTTTGATAAAAAGTAAAACGCCACCTCCATTTTTATTTATTCGGCTTTTCTCAAACATTACATAACCGGGAAGTGAATACTCTGCTAAAAAGACTCTGTCTTCTATATTGAGCCAAGATTCTGTTATGCCAATCACATCATAATTTTCTGTAAACACTAGTTCCTCTAAATCTTAAAATGTATTGCGTATGCTACGAGCGTTTGCATAGAAAACCTTTAAATTTGTGATTTTAGAACTCACGGAACGCTCCTTAAAAACAATGTTGGTTCTGGTCGGATCTACATTTATGTTCATGGCTGTCCTCGGTCCTCTCTGCCCTCGGTCCTCATCGCTGGCGGTCCTCGGGTGCCTCTGCTTTTTGCTTGGCGTAGGATGATTTATGTCGCTGCTGCTTCTTCTTCTCGAATGGCGTTTTTTGATCCATGGCTGCGGACTGCTTCATGTAGGAGACGACCCATGCGTGCTGAACCCACAGGATTTAGATGAGTCCCATCCATGCGGAACAGAGTAGGCTGGTTATAGAAGTTATCCCAGAGGTTGGTGAATTCAACTTCTTCCTTCAGACACAAATATTTTAGTCGGCTATTTGTGCTGAAGGCTTTGTCATAGAATTTGTCAGGTGCATCGATCTTGGGGAGAATGCCTGTGAAGATGATATTCCTTGTCTTGTTTTTGTAGTGCTGGATCATCTTGCGATATTTCTCTATCAGCTCTTCGGATCTGGTGCGCATGACGTCATTTGAACCAGCATGGACGACAAAAAGGGTATTTTCGTTTGCATCCTTTGTGGTATCTTCGAAGGCTTCCACAATGTCGTCCAGTCCAGCTCCTGGGATACAAAATCTCTTTCGTCGATTTGGGACTCTGTCGCAGAACTCTTCGACCTATGGTTAAGTGGTTAAGTGTCGTAAGCTGGACCCTATATTATTCATGGCTGACTGTTGGGTAACAAGAAGGGCATTAGTTTTCCAAATCCTGATAAAAATAAACTCAGAAAAGTAGACTAATATTCAATATCAATACAATATGAGGCGGAGCACTTTATTGACAACGTTCGCATATAAATTGTCCTGATGAGCCTTTATGCGAAATGTTGTCAATAAAGTGTTCCTCCTCAAATGGCGTTTATCACCAAATCATGACATACTATCAAGAACAGTGGATGTTGGTGTATCGCTGAAAAGGGAGGGAATTGAGTGGAAGCTACCTGTACTGCTGTTTGCGAATGATACAGTTCTGATGAGTGATAATGAATGGGAGTTGCAGGGTCTGGTAAATGAGTTTGGAACAGTGTGCGAAAAACGGAATTTGAAGGTAAATGTGGGGAAGAGCAAGGTTATGGTTTTCGAAAGGGGTGAAGTCACAGAGTGTGAGGTGAAGCTGAACGGTCAGGCTATGGAGATCGTCAACTCTTTTAAGTATCTGGGCAGTGTGTTGAGTAAAGATGGGACTATGGATGAAGAAGTGCGGGAGAGGGTACAACAGGGGAAGAGGGTTGTAGGAATGCTAAAAGCAGTAACAAGAAATAGGGTGGTCAGTATGGAAGTGAAGAAGTCCTTGCATGACAGTGTGGTAATCCCAACACTCACTTACGGAAGCGAAGCATGGACGTTGGTTGAGAGACTCAAGAGTGAGACCAAGAGTCAGAGCAGTGAAAATTAATTACTTAAGGAGTGCGTGCGGAGTTACATGGAGGGATAGACAGACTAATGAGGAAGTAAGAAGGAGGTGTGGTGTGGAGGTAGATATGCTGGATCGTGTGAAAAGGAACAACTTGAGATGGTTCGACCATATGGAACGTATGGAAAGCGAGAGAATGACTAAGAGGGTGTACTAGAGCGAGGTGGAGGGACAGAGAGGGAGAGGTAGACCGAATGAGAGGTGGAAGGATGGAGTGAGGAAGTACATGAACGAAGGCGGTGCTGGTTGGGGGGAGGGGCGTCGACTGACTGGGGACAGAGGTGCATGGGGGCGGTTCGTTCGTGGCCACATCTTCGGGGATCACGGCGTCAGGCAATAGATAGATAGATAAATGACATACTATGAATCGTTTCCCAGCCCAGTAGCCCCCTAGCCCTGTAGCAGCATTTGTGGCTCACAAAGAACCCTCGTTAACACACCCATGTATCACCACACGCGATTTTGAGCCTATTGGGGATACTTTAAAGCCTTTGTTACCATCAGGGGTATTTAGAAACCTTTAGTTTAGTTACTTCAACCTCTGCAGTTGAGTTAGCTGTGGGCAGAAAACTAATTTTGGAGAGGTAATTACAAGAGTGAGAGAACTCTATTTCTTATTGCTAATCTGGCAACCTCTGCATCATAAATGCGTGAAAGGGTTAAAATATTGTGGCTACCACGACTTGGGTCTCCTTCAGTCTGAGTAGGGAAGGTCTAGATCTAGATTTGAGATATACTTAATATATATATATATATATATATATACCCGGTATATATATATATGTATATACTAAACAAAAGTGGACTAACAAAAACACAAATAATTAATATACAATGACACTCACTACTTACCAATAATCATTCTCGTGGTAGAGAGATGACAAAGTGAGCTCTAGCAACAAATTAATGTTAGGTGACAATAGGATACGCTTTCAAGTAATAACGGCCACACTCCGAAATGGCCACAACCGAAATGGCCACAAACAAAATGGCCACAGACAGAAATGGCCACAAACTAAAATGGCCACACTCCGAAATGGCCACACTCCTAAATGGCCACAAACCGCATAAATACTTTAACAAAAAGGAGGTATAGGATCACTACGTTTCATTAGAGAGAGAGAGAGAGAGAGAGAGAGAGATTCCCACATCTGTGACCTGAGGTCACAGGCTAAACTTTTCTATCTATCTATCTATCTATTGCCCGACGCCGTGATCCCCGAAGGGGTGGCCACGAACGAACCGCCCCCATGCACCTCTGTCCCCAGTCAGTCGACGCCCCTCCTCCCAACCAGCACCGCCTTCGTTCATGTAGTTCCTCACTCCATCCTTCCACCTCATATTCGGTCTACCTCTCCCCCTCTGTCCCTCCACCTCGCTCTCGTACACCCTCTTAGTCATTCTCTCGCTTTCCATACGTTCCATATGGCCGAACCATCTCAAGTTGTTCCTTTTCACACTTTCCAGCACATCTACCTCCACACCACACCTCCTTCTTACTTCCTCATTAGTCTGTCTATCCCTCCATGTAACTCCGCACGCACTCCTTAAGTAATTCATTTCCACTGCTCTCACTCTTGGTCTGAGTCTCTCAACCAACGTCCATGCTTCGCTTCCGTAAGTCAGTGTCGGGATTACCACACTGTCATGCAAGGACTTCTTCACTTCCATACTGACCACCCTATTTCTTGTTACTGCTTTTAGCGTTCCTACAACCCTCTTCCCCTGTTGTACCCTCTCCCGCACCTCTTCATCCATAGTCCCATCTTTACTCAACACACTGCCCAGATACTTAAAAGAGTTGACGATCTCCATAGCCTGACCGTTCAGCTTCACCTCACACTCTGTGACTTCACCCCTTTCGAAGACCATAACCTTGCTCTTCCCCGTATTTACCTTCAAATTCCGTTTTTCGCACACTGTTCCAAACTCATTTACCAGACCCTGCAACTCCCATTCATTATCACTCATCAGAACTGTATCACCCGCAAACAGCAGTATAGGTAGCTTCCACTCAATTCCCTCCCTTTTCAGCGATACACCAACATCCATTGCTCTTGATAGTATTTCTTTCATAACTCCATCCATATATACAGTAAACAACCACGGGGACATCACACACCCCTGTTTCAAACCAACATTCAGGTCAAAGAACTCGCTCTGCTCACTCTCAACACGTACTGCCGCCTTTGCACCCTCATACATGCTCTTCACTGCTTTCAGCAACTTGCCCTCTACTCCGTATACTCTAAGTACTTTCCACAAACCTTCTCTATCCACTCTGTCATAGGCCTTCTCCAAGTCCATAAAGGCAACATACACCTTTTGTTTCTTCTCCAGATACTTCTCCACAACACAATTCAGGGTAAAAATCTGATCTACACATCCTCTTCCCTTCCTAAAACCTCCCTGCTCGTCGCCTATCCATTTCTCCGTTCTCACTCTCACTCTCTCAATCACTACCCTACTGTATACCTTCCCTACTACGCTTAGAAGACATATTCCTCGGTGGTTACCACACACTCCTCTTTCCCCTTTGCCCTTATATAGGGGGACTATTATGCCAGTCTTCCAGTCATCGGGTGCACTCCCCTTCTCCCATGCTAGTTTGCACATTTTCCATACCCATTCTATCACTATCTCACCACCATACCTCAACATTTCCCCACACACTCCATCTGTTCCTGGTGCTTTCCCCAACTTCACTCTTTTCATGGCTTCCCACACTTCTGACCTCCTGATCCCCACCTCCTCCTCCACTACTTCTCTTCTTCTCCCTCCCATACCATATCCAGCTATGTTTGCTGGCTCTTCATTCCTTTCATTTAGCATCTCACTGAAGTACTCCCTCCATCTTTCAACTCTCTCTTGCTTCTCGGCTAGCATTCTCCCATTCTTATCTTTCACACCCTTACTGTTTCCCTTGCTACCTTCCCTAACTTTCTTGACTTCTTTCCAGAACAGTTTCTTACTCTCCCTCCATTTTACACTCAGATTCCTTCCAAATTCCTCATCTACTCTTCTCTTACTTTCCTTCACTACTCTCTTCACCACCCTCTTACTCTCCACGTACCTCGCTCGTTTCTGTCTCTCGGAATCTTCATTCCCTCTACTACCCAACCACTCTCTATATGCTTTCTTCTTTTCTTCCACAGCTATTCTTACCTCTTCTGTCCACCATGCTGTACCTTTCACTCCCCTCCCTCTTCTCCTCACTCCACACACCTCCTCACATGCTGCACAGATCTCATCCTTAAACACCTTGCTCATCTCCTCCACTTCCTCCATAACTTCCAGGTCGAACCCACCTAGTCGTCTTTCCACTGCTCTCCTGTACTCCTCCCTGACTTCCTCCTCCTGCAACCTCTCCACCCTCCTCACCATTCCACCCTCCTCTCGCCTCCCTCCCGCTCTCCTCACCCACTTCTTTTGTATCCTAACCTTAGCTACCACTACATAATGATCAGACAGACCCCCTCCAATACCCCTATACACCCTAGCATCCATCACAGATTTCTTCATTCGTTCATCCACACATACATAATCAATCAATGACTTTCGTTCCACCACTGTCTTATCCTTCATCGTCAACATCCGTTTCCACGTGTACCTGTGGATCATTCTGTGTCGGAAGAAGGTGTTGGCTATCCACAGCCTCCTCCCCACACATACGTCCACAAGTGCACTACCATTCCCATTCACCTCTGATGGTACCCCCCACCCTCCCACCACTCCCTCAACTTTCCTATCACCCACCTTACCATTCATATCCCCAATCAGAAATATTCTTTCGTTCTTGTCAAACTTCTCCAGGCACGCCTCCACATTCATCCAGAACTCCTCTTTCTTTCTTTCAAGTATATCCTCTGTCAGGGCATACACGCATACAATCACCCACGTTTGTATTCCTACTTTCATTCTCACCCACACAATCCTTGAACCCACAGACCCATACTCTCTTACACATTCCTTCCATTTGCTACTTACAAACAAACATGCACCTTCTCTCGCTGTACCCTCACTCACTCCAGCACACACACCCATTCCACATTCCCATTCTCTCACATCTGAACCTTTCCATTTGGTCTCTGTCATTCCACATACATCCAGCCTGGCATTCACTAACACTTCCAGAACCTCTCTCTCTTTTGTGCCATCATTCATGCCACTAACATTCCACGTAGCCATTCTCAGAATGTCCGAAGGCATGTCCTTAGTCGGTCGTGGTTCGTCAACGTTGGTTCCGTCCGCATCCGAGGCTGTTCGTTCGTTTTTTTTTTTTTTGCTTAGATATTTTTTCCGGGTGGGGGTCCCAAGCCCACTGACCCAACCTCTTTAGTCGCCTCTTACGACACGCAGAAGGCGTGTCTCTCTCACAAGAGAGCTAAACTTTTCCTGCCCTTAATTAGGGTTGGAGGCGGAGTTAGCACTCACTTGTCATATTCTTTTGTTCACAATTACTTACCTATAGTCTCTCTCTCTCTATATATATCTATCTATCTACATATCTCCCCCCCCCTCTCTCTCTCTCTATCTCTCTCTCGATATATATATATATATATATATATATATATATATATCCATCTCTCTCTCTCTCTCTCTCTCTCTCTCTCTCTCTCTCTCTCTCTCTATCTCTCTCTCTCATTTAGCTTCATTATGAAAACAATACTCAACCATGGCTGGAAGTTATAACTGAAGAGGTTCAGAGCTAGTAATTGTGAACATTTTTTCACATAAGATCTGTCCTGCCTGGAACAAACTTCCCTCATAAATTGTAAGCAGTTCTTAAGTAGAGCAGTTCAAGAAGAGAGTAGATAGTACTTTACACACTGTAATGAGTGTAGTGAACTAAACCGGCTACCTTCTTCCACTTCGAGTATCTTCTCGGAATGGACGGCAAGGTCTCTTGATATTCTATATATTCCTTGTAACTCTCTCTCTCTCTCTCTCTCTCTCTCTCTCTCTCTATCCTTGTTCCAATCAATGACTTTGGTTATACAATTATTGACATTACATTATCATTTAGAGATAACACAAGAGAGTTGATTTGTGTTCTACTAGAAATACCGTTCAAGCCAACCAATTGAACTGTTTGTATTTGGTAAAAATTTAGAAAGTATTTTCATGTACTGCGTTTGGTTAATATTTGACGACCCCCCCCCACCCCCCCTTCCACCATCCCAACATCCCAACCCCCTTCGGATAGGTTGGGTTCGAAAGAGATCTGCCTTGTGTGGGCCAATCGGCTCTTAGCAGAGTCCCGTTTTCTTATATTATTATACAAATATATACCGGTATATGTATATAATTTATATATATATATATATATATATATATATATATATATATATTAAATATACAGTATATATATATATATATATATATATTGTGACGCCTCCCGGCGTTAGCAGAATGGTTGCGTGGGGCATTGCAGCTCGCTAGCGCTCGCCAGGATGGGGGGATAGGCTACAGTTGTCCTAGAATGATCTGCTTTATTTCATTAGTGTCGTGTTGCCACAGACAGTCTAGAAATGGTCTTTGTTTTGATCTGTGACCGCGCCTTATATTTTATATTTGCTATAATATAAATGTTGCTTGTGTGGGAGGTGAGCGAGAGAGTATGAGGGAGTACACCCGGCAGCGAGGTGAGCTATGACGCGGCTCGCTTGGGCGCTGACGGCGTTGGCGGCCGGGTGGTAAACAAGTCCCTTCCCGTCGCGGCCTCGTGTTTTTTACCAGCTCAGAGCTTGCCTGACACGCGTATCGCCTACATCCTTTGCAATTCTGTCCCCCATACTCGCTACTTTGCATTCTATTTCTCTCTCTCGACTTCTCCTTTCTCATTCTCTAATCTTTATTAAACTCAACATCCCTTCTGGTTTCAGCATAGACGTTCACCGTCGACCAGTCGTATAGGTTTAGAGAGACGGACTTTTCCGTATGTGTCCTCTCTCGGGAAGGTTGTAGACCGGTATATGTCTCCCTTGCAAGGTGTTGAGTGATTCTGCTTGGTTATCTAAAGCTAGACTGGGGGTAAGGTTACTGTGTCGTTGTCTCCGATGTGTGCAGTGTTAGCTAAGCTCTGCACGACATCGACAGGTACTGTGGGAGCCTAAGTTGTCTTCGGGTTGGTTTACTTTGCGAGCACAGCGCTGTGGTGTGAGAGGGCCATAGCCTATCCCTCACAACATAGTGCTGCCTCTTTGTGTTGACTTCTGAGGGATCGCCAGGATAGAGTTAGGTACTACAGACCTAGATTTATCAAGAGAGCATCCCCGTCATATAATGTAATCTTCATTATACCACCCTCGGACAACGTTAGGCTATGAGCCGCATGCTCGCCCATTGTTGCCCTGCCTTGATACCCCAGCTAGACTTTATTAACTGAGCAGACACTGGTTAGAGATAAGCCCCATTATTATATGTATGCAGCATTATTATTCACTGCACTTTTGAGCCGAGGTTGTTGTTGAAGTGCACAACCCGAGTAGGCTGTTGCGTTGTGTCACGAAGCATTTCTTTAGTTGTCGAGCATTACTACCTTTGCGCACTTTATTATTCGCCTGCTTATTATTACTATATGTCCTAGCATTTATTGTGACCCGTATTCTGCATTATAATTGTTCAAGATTCTTTACGAACATCTTCCCAGCATCAGACTTATTTCAGAAGTTTCCAGTTGATGTTGCAGGACTAGCATTGCACTTTCTTTAATACAGGAGTGCCAGTTATTTGAGTATCTACCGTAACGTTAATTAATCACGTTAACTATCTTTTCTTTGTGTAACATAATCGAGTAATCTTTTACTGTTTGAGAATAGGCTGTTTTATTGAGCGTCAGCCTAGTGTGTGTGCACCAGTTACCGTGTCATAGGATACCTCGTTGTCCAGGCACGACTCAGGGCGGTAATGGTGTTTTGTTTTCCAGTGTTTAAGGCAGGGGTTGGATCTAGTGTTACCGTTGTTGCTTTTTGCCATTATCTAGTCCAATGTTGAATGTCTTTGAGAACCTGGATCGTAACAAATGGCGACCTAGCTCAGGATCTTGTGAACTAAGAGATAATTGCAGGATTGTTGTGGTCATTTGTTTTATTGAGGAATATAGTGGGCACGTTAATTTTTTTTTGGCAAAGTAGTATAGCACTTGAGAGTCTTCAGACATTTTTGGCAAGTGAATAGTGCTACATAGGAGCTTGGGTACTTCTTCTTTTTTTTTTATAAACGTGAGAATTTTTGGTGGACACAATGGGAGACGAATCAGATCATACCTGAGAGTTCAGGGAATGATGCAGGCTCTGATGGGCAGATGCCAGGGGGGTTAGTAACTAGTGAGGAGGCCGCAAAGAAGTTGTTGGAGGTGCCTATAACAGCTGATCGACTAGAGGGAATTAGCAAGTATGGTCTACAGTGTTTGGCTCCCTCATGGGGCTTAAGGTGGCTCATGGCATCAAGAAGAACGATTTGAGGCTTGCGTACTGGGGGCGGCTAGTGAGGTCCAGGGTGGAGAGGGTGCTCGGGGACTTCTGCTCGAGCCCCCCCTCCACTCTACTCCCATCGGGACCTCTAGGATGCTGGAGTTTAGTACGTTCCCGCAGGCCGATAGCCGCTGGCAGCGTGGTTTAGGATCACTGGGTGGGCCTCCAATAGTTGCACCTCCTCCTCAAGGTTTCACTACAGAAATGCTCTTCCAGCTTGAGATGGCTAACCAGCAGCGGCAGTTTGAGATGGCTAAGCGACAGGCTGATCTCGAACTCGCTAAGGCTAAACAACAGACTGATCTCGAACTCGCGAGAATAAAAGCCCAGTCGGAGGCTGAGTCTACCAGGTACCGTGCAGATATCGATCTTGAGAAGACTCGGGTGGAAACGACAGGGCAACGTCTCGGTGGTGGGAATTGTGGGCATGATCAGTCTTTGTCGCACCTGTTGAAGCTAGTCCCTGTATTTGATGAGTCGGGTGTCACCGAATTTTTCATGAGATTCGAGAAGAAGTGCCAGATCCACCAGTGGCCTGGGGAGAAGTGGGCAGCCCTTGTTTCCTCTAGACTTGTGGGCAAGGGACTCAAGGCTTATGATGCATTGCCTATAGAGTCGAGTATTATCTATGAGGAACTCAAGGAGGCTGTCCTGAGAGCATACGAACTACAACCAGAGACGTACAGGTTGAAGTTCCGGGGTGTTACCAAGGGTCGGGAGAGCACCTTTTTGGAACATGCCCGGGAGCTGTCCGATGCTTTTGGGAATTGGCTGAGGTCGAAGAAAGCTACTACGTTTGACGACATTAAACAGTTGGTGCTTTTAGAGCAGTTTTTCAAATGCACGGGCGGCGACCTGACGTTAAACCTGAAAGAAAAGCAACCAAAAACTCTACAGGAGGCAGCTGAGATGGCTGACCTCCGGCTATCACTAATTCGTGGGTGCGGGTCTGCCCAGCGTAGTGAGGCAGGTAACAAGGGGCGTGACGCCCCACCCCCCCGAGTTAGTGATATACCTTATGCAAACAAGTACAAGAGCCATGATACCAAGACTGACCACAAGACTAGCACTGTCCCGTTTAAGAAGGGGCCGGGCCCTTTCCAGTACCAAGGGAAGCCCAAAGGGGAGTTGGAGTGTTATCATTGTCATAAAAAGGGGCACTTTGCAAGAGTCCTGTCCTAGCAAACCACCTACAGCAGCTGTGTCTTTGGCCTGCAACATTGGTGTGTTTCCGAAGTCGTCTGAGTTTGCCCGGGGCAGTTCGTCAGAGGCTGAGGCACAGCCAATGCAGAAGCACCTGGGAGGCTCGAACCCTGCTCGGGATGTTTTTTGCGACCATAGAGGGCGGGGTTGCGTGATGTGGGCGGGGCGCAAGCATGGAGTAGAGGTCTTGCGTGATACAGGTGCTTCCCAGACTCTGATGAAAAACTTGACTGGCTACCCTATAAACGCGGCTCGGGTGGTAGTGATGCAGGGTATTAATGCAACTCGGTCATACCCGCTGGTGCGGTTGGAGTTGGAGGTGGATGGTGTGGCACGTGAATTGGATGTCGGGATTGTGGAGAAACTGCCAGTGGAGGGCGTCGACCTTCTTCTCGGCAACGACTTTGCAATGCCCGCTTCTGAGGTTCTACCCTTAGTCGTTGCCGAGAGGCCGGCCGCCGTGATTAGGGAAGAGCAAGAGTGGGTCGAGCGGTGCCAAACACAACCCATGGCGTGTGTTGTCACCCGAGCTCGGGCAGCTAAAGTGTCACAGCCTAGTCCTCCGTCTTCAGACCAGCGGAGGAACGATCAACAGGAGGAGGCTAAAGCTGGAGTTGGTTTTAAGAGTTTTGACTCGGTGGCTCTCCTGGGTGATTCAGTATTAGCACCATTACTTAATTCTGGAGTAGCCCCTGGGCCTGTCATCGAGAGTGACGAGGCTGGGCATGACGAGTCTCCACGACAGCAACGTTATGTACATCGAGAGAGACAGAGGGAGCAGCCCAGTATCGGGGAAGGTCATGCATTGCTCCGGGAGCAGTTAGATCGCTTGGCACCCTCAGATATATGTCGGTTGCAACTAGAGGACCCTGAGCTTCAAACGTGTGCTAATGGAGCTGTAGAGCTCGACGAGGACAGCGATGCACAGCCAGGAGATTTTTTTTATTTAGAAGGCATCCTCTATAGGCGTTTTCAAGACCCTAAACGTAGTTGGCAAGATGGGTCCGGAGTAGTGGACCAGTTGGTGGTGCCACAGGAGTGCAGGGATAGCCTACTGAGGTTGGCACATCACATACCACTGGCAGGACATCTAGGAGTGATAAAAGCGGTGGCGGCTTTAGAAAAATTGTTTTGGTGGCCGGGGTTGAAGGGGCAGGTGGTAACCTGGATAGCAAGGTGTCATACGTGCCAGAGGGTTGGAAAACCTAACCAAACAATTCCGAGAGCCCCGTTGCACCGCATTCCTGTCAGTGGACCGCCCTTCAGTAAGGTCATCATTGATATGGTCGGACCCCTACCCCCTACTAGTGCCGGTAATAAATTTCTATTAACTATCATGGATGTGGCCACTCGTTATCCTGATGCATATCCAATGAGAAATAGCACGGCGAAAACTGTTGTCCGGAACCTGCTCTTGTATTGCTCGATGTATGGTTACCCGCAAGAGGTGCAATCGGACCAAGGTTCTAATTTTACATCTAATCTGTTCAAACAAACTATGATTCAGCATGGCATCAGCACTGTCGTCTCTTCTGTGTATCACCCGGAGAGTCAAGGGGTGTTGGAGAGGTGGCACGCCACGCTGAAAAGCATGCTTCGATGTTACTGCGCAGAGAACGGAAAGGATTGGGACCTTGGTCTGCCGTATGTTTTGTTCGCGGCAAGAGAAGTACCTGGAGAGAGTCTCGGTTTCAGTCCGAATGAGCTTGTTTTCGGGCATCAGGTGAGGGGCCCTCTCCACATGGTGAAGGAGATTTGGGAGGGTACCGCTAAGCCATGTTCTATGTTGAGATACGTCCTCGAGAGCAGAGAGAGAATGCTTAGAAGTCTGGAGCTGGCCGGGCGTAATTTGGTGAGTTCGCAGGCCCGTATGAAGGACAGGTACGATACTAAGGCGAAACTCCGGGAGTTTCAGGTAGGTCAAGAGGTGTTGGTCCTGTTGCCTTTGTCAGGTCATCCTCTGGCTGCCAAGTACGCTGGGCCTTATCGGGTGGTGTCAAAGATCTCCGATCTAGATTACCTCGTTGCCACTCCAGACCGGAAGAAGCGTAACCAACTATGCCACATTAATTTGTTGAAGGAGTATGTGAGGCGCCCACCTGAGTCACTAGCTGTCCCTGTGTTGACCTGCTGCGGTCATGGTAGAGAAGGAGAGGGGGGCAGCAATGATCAGGTGGATGATAACTGGGATTGTCATGTCTCGGCTGATCAGTGGGCGGGGAATTCGAGCCAATGTGCGCATGATGCTCTGGCGCACCTGCCGGAGGAACAGCAGGTGGCAGTGCAGCGCCTGTTCGATTCATACCCCACTGTATTTGCCGAGCACCCAGGCCTCACTACTCAAGCGGTGCATGATGTCGATGTAGGAGAGCACCCCCCCCTTCAAGTCGATACCTTATCGGGTGCCACCCATTAAACTCCCAGCGCTCAGGGATGAGCTGGAGTATATGCTGGCGAGAGGCTTGATCGAGAAGGGGGCAGTACGGTGGACTTCTCCTGTCACTCTGCAGCCCAAACCTGATGGAAAAGTTCGGTTCTGCATTGACTTTAGGCGGTTGAACGGGTTGACCCCCACCAATGCATATCCTCTTCCCCGGGTGGATGACAGTGTGGATAAGATCGGGAAAGCAAGGTACTTGACCAAGGTAGACCTCGTCAAAGGCTACTGGCAAGTACCACTGTCTGAGCGGGCTAAAGAGGTGTGCGGGTTTGTGGTGGATGGCAGTACTTACCGTTGCAACGTGATGCCATATGGTCTGAAAAATGCACCGGCCACTTTCCAGAGCTTAATGAACGACATCGTAGCAGACATCCCAAACTGTAATGTCTACCTT
>JBAKBP010035787.1:0-19134 GCA_037953745.1 Lithodes maja
CTCTCAATAAATGTGCGTCTACTCTAGGCTTAATGTTATGTGAAAACAGCCTATTACTACCTATAACCGACGGTGCTTGGTTATGGTATGCAAAATAAGGTGGTAAGAGAAGTTACAGCTTACGTTACTTTAATCAATAAATGTCAGGCACTCCTGTATGAAAGAAAGTGCACTAAAGTCCTTCAACACTAACAAGGAATCTTCTTTAAATGTTAGATGCTGTAAAGATGCTCGTATCGGAAATGGAACCCAAAAAGGCAGGCAGTGGAACAATGCTCGTGCAGGCTATGCACACAAAAAGGCAGAATATATAATGCCGTCGGAGCCAAGAATATCCTAAACACTACAACACTAATAATAATCGCCACAATGCAGTATTCCTATCAACAAAAAGAGCCTAAGTCGTTTGTGTCTCAATACATCAAACTAGGCTGCGAAATGCTTGTGTAATCATAAATGGGTATGCATAAAAAGAGTAATTAGGTTAATATACTTAATGTCTACTATGATTGATAAAGTCTAGCTAGAGTCTATGATACGAGATACTGGTGCGCATGGCATGCTGCATAGCCTAGTGCAAATCTCAAGTCTGTGCGTCAAATATTACGTTATAATGAAGGGTAGCTCTCTTGAGAAACCTTAATACCGAAGTATTAAGCGTTCTCCTGGCGTACCTCAAAGACAAACAATCGAGACCAGAACAGTGCAGAATGGTATAGGCAAAAAGCCCTCATTCGTGCATGCTCTACTCTCAATGGCACACAGACTAGAATTTACTCAATCAACTCCAGTTCTCAGGTATGTCGTGCCGCTTTTAACTAAAGCCAGCACTCATAGGAAACAATACCTATTATATCAGACTCCCAGTCTAGCATTATCTAATCCAGCAGAACACTAATACTTATAGGAAGCGGCAATATGAAAACCAACCAATGCTTCGTGATCCACTTATCTTAACAACTAACATACACAGGTTATATCAGACCTTAATTGCAGAGTTAACCAGAGGGGGTATAATCTTAATAAAAGGTGGTGAAAGATATGAAAAAAAGAGAGAGGTAGGCAGAGGAAAAGAGTCTCAGGTGCAGAGCGGGGACAGGTTGCAAGGGATAAAGATGGATGCGTTCTAGAAACCAGATCTGAGGGAGAGAGTGGCGAGGAACCAGTATATATACTCGCACTAGCTCGAGCCGCGTGGGAAACCAACGGTTACGAGTCGACCGACCACTCACAGAGCTCGCAGCATGGTAAGGACCTCTCTCCACCAACCCCCGCGAGGCAGCCAGCCGTGACGTCATCGAGCGGGACAAAAAACACTGCGCGCCCCCTCTCACTCCGTTCTACTCCCTCTCTCTCTCCCAGATCCTATCATTACTAGTTAATGACAAAACATATACTTTACAATTAAATATATAAAGCCTTGACATGGGCGAAAACAAAGAGCCTTTCTGGACTGCCCATGACACGAGCTTTCATATGAAATAAAGCACACTCTAATACATAAACTGTAGCCCCATCCACTGCCCTGGCGATACTAGCGAGTCACTGTAGGACAAGCCATGCGGTTCTAACGGAGTGGTCAACGTCACACCCTCTTAACCCCCGGATCACTACAAACAATGCTGACCAATAGACCATTCAGTGGTGACCCCCCAGTAACTGTTTGGGTGTAAGTGAAGGGGGAGGAGGAGGTGGTAGTGTACACAGGAGTACAAAGGAAAAACAAGCAACAACTGATATATTAATCCTTACGAGGCTGCTTGTAACTAAACTAACGATCCTATGTGAAAACAGGAGAGGATAGTACAGTATAAAGTGGTGTTATTCTTTTGTAAACGCAGTTAATCGGGGGTTAAGATCGAGACATTCATTTAGAGGACTTTTGCAAGTTTAAAAAGTACTGTATTCAATGACATTACTAGGTAGTCTTTTCCATAAGTTCACCACTCGATTAAAAAATATATGTTTCGCCTCATTTGAGTGAAAAGGCTTTCCAATTATGTTACAACCATTTCCTCAGGTGTAATTTGAGTGATCAATTATGAAGTATTTGTTGTTAAAAGTATTGGAGATACTCCAATTTCTTTATCGTATTACTCTTGCTGCTGCTACTACTCCTCCTCCTCCTCTTTCTACTACTTCTACTCCTACTGATACTCCTACTCCTACCACTCTTACTGGTACTCTTGATTATTCTCCTCTACCCTCTCATCATTCTCCTCTCTCCTCCACTCCCTCTTCGTTCTCATTATCGTGTTCACTCCCTTCGTTCCCTCCTCCCCATCCCCCTTCTCGTCCTCCTCCTCCCCCTTCCCTATCACGTTCTCCCCACCTTCCCTCCTCTCCTATTCCCCAGTCTCGGAAATTCCCTTCATATATTCCACCCTGTCCTTCCCCTTCATCCCACACACCCACACACACCCACAGACACACACACACACACACATACACACACACACAGCCCGTAGCCTAGTAGGTAGAGCTCTCTTCTCACACACGAGGGGTCGGGGGTTCAATCCCCGGCCGGGCGGAGACAAATTGGGCTTGTCTCCTTTCATGTGTTAGCCTCAGTTCACCTAGCTGTAAATAGGTACCTGGAATAAGTGGACGACGTTTGTGACGTCCCATCTGGGGTTGGCAAAAATGGTACAAGGCGAGATGGGTATCATATGGTTCACCTAAGCTGATGGCTACCTAAGCCTTCGGGCGAGACGGTACCGTCTATAGTGAGAATGGTACCATACAAATCCACCCTAAGCCTTCGTTTCCGATGTCGCCAATTGGCTAAAATACAGACTACACACACATCCACAGCCATTCCAACAGTACATAAAACACTTAACATGCATTTCACGCAATACATTCCCAGTTAAGGAGGCGCGATAATAATGAGCTTAGCTCGCATTGCGTGGATTCCCCTTGACGAACAAGTAACTGAGTAACTAACACACACACACACACACACACACACACACACACACACTTTTTTTTTTGTAAAAAAAAAAAAAAAAAAAATAGGTCCCACCCCTTTCCCATTCTTAAGTAAGCCATTTTAGATTTACAGAAGAGTGACCATTACTTGCATTACTGCATGTCCACAAACATTTCAGTAATGTAAGCATGTTTCCTTTTTTTTTTTTTTTTTTTTTTTTTTTTTTTATTAAGGTGACAGTTACAAAGTGGTGTACAATCTATCTTATTCTAGTTACATTGTAGTTTATCTTATTGTACCAGTACCTCCCTACAATCAACCTAGTTGTTCCCCAATTCGTCCCTCCGCCACGACCATTTCAAAGTCCAAGTCTCTCACTCTTGTCCTCTGTAGCGGGGAGGACCTTGTACCCCTGAGACATAGGAGTGCAGACCTGAGAAGAGAGAAAGAGAGCCGGCATCTCATCCAAGTTATGACTTGGCTTCTATGCTGGCGCTTTTTCTCCGATATTTGTTCAGCTAATCTGGCATAGAAGACACTTGCAGAAGGTCCCATACCTCCCGACGATGAGAAGACCAGAGGAGTAAAGCTTCCTTGATCCCTGTTCAAAATTCTTTCTTCATAAGCGCGTTTTTTCTCACTTTCGTTTCTCAAGTATGCCGCCTTGTGTCCTCGCTCACGATATGTTTGTGCTCTTGGGTTGAAGATTCTGATGTCGAAAAAAGCCCGTTGTCCCCTCGTCCAAAAACCTCGAGCACTTACGTCCACTCTTGCTTCATTTTAAGTATTTGCAGTATTGTGGGCCAAGCGCTGTCCGTCCATAGGCAAAAGTTCCGGTTCGATTCTGACATCATGGCACACCTCGTCCAGCATTTGTGCAGTGATGTCTCGTACTTCATCATGCCGGATACAGATGAATCCTCCTTTCTTACAAGTCATACAGTGGTCTGAGTTGTTTATTTCACCACATGCACATTTCAGCGGCAGGTTCGAAACTGGCCACCCATACCTCAAGGCTACGGCATCATTGAATTCTTGTTTATTTAAGCTGAAGCCTTTCTCCTTTATTGGTAATGATGTGAGCCAATTTGAAGCCCCCGTGTCTTGTGCCATCTCAACTCTCATTTTCAGTTCTTCCCTACATCTGGTCTTAATTTGTTCTAGGCTATGTTTCTGTCTCTCTTCTCTGCTCTTTGTAATTTCCTGTCTTGCATTTCGTTGTTCCTCTTCGTCCACCTCATCATTTTCATTTTCATTTTCACACACACACACACACACACACACACAATTACACACAGCCCGTAGCCTAGTAGGTAGAGCTCTCGTCTCACACACGAGGGGTCGGGGGTTCAATCCCAGACCGGGCGGAGACAAATTGGGCTTGTCTCCTTTCATGTGTTAGCCTCAGTTCACCTAGCTGTAAATAGGTACCTAGAATAAGTGGACGACGTTGTGACGTCCCATCTGGGGTTGGCAAAAATGGTACAAGGCGAGATGGGTATCATATGGTTCACCTAAGCTACTGGTCAACCTAAGCCTTCGGGTGAGACTGGTACCGTAGTGAGAATGGTACCATACAGATTAACCCTAAGCCTTCGTTTCCAGATGTCGCCAATTGGCTAAAATACAGACTACACACACATCCACAGCCATTCCAACGATACATAAACACTTAACATGCATTTCACGCAATACATTCCCAGTTAAGGAGGCGCGATAATAATGAGCTTAGCTCGCATTGCGTGGATTCCCCTTGACGAAACAAAGCAAAGTGAATAACACACACACACACACACACACACACACACACACACACACACACACACACACACACATACACACACACAACCTCGCTTTTCAGCAGTGAGTCAATACAAGAAATAGGATTCCTTTGTACTCTTTGGACTACTTTTTTTCGCTCCAGTTCCCCTTCTTATTTATATATCATGTTTATATATCATGTTTTTCTTGCTGCCGCTCTATTTATTTTGTCGCGTAAAGGCCGTCTCTGGAATGCAGACTTTAAGGGAAGGCAGGCCGTTTTTCTGGACCCCCTTCTCCCTAATGTTTAGCCCCACTAGTTTTGAGATTATAAGACATCCGGCCCATTAGTTTGGCGATTTTAACACCTTTCGCCCCATTTCGTTGTAAATTTTAAGACCTTTCGTGCCATTTAGGTGTCGATTATTTCCTGGCGAGCGATAGAGAGCCTGCAATTTTATGAGGAACCGGCCTTTGGCCAGGACATTTTTCTACCGAAAAATGTACAAATTTATCTTGAAGGGGGGTCTAGGGGGTGTTTTTCTAAGCTTGATGGAGGTCTATGGAGGAAACTAAAAATAAATAAATAAATTAATAGACCAAACATACGTCTAGTCTCCCCTTAAGTTGACATTATTCTCCGGCGATATTATTTAGGTCGGTATAAATATTCCTATTGTGTGAATCAAATAAGGGAATTTGTATCTTGGTTTGCAGTGTGAGTTTTATAAATTTACCTCTTTTCAATGTGTCCTGAGTGTTATTGTATTCAATGTTCAGCAAATACATATTCGGAAACATTAAACATAATTATAAATAATCCTTTCTCGGTTGTCAAGCTATGAATGCTAAGAAATCGGGAAATTATGCGACGGCTTGCATTTACAATTTTATTTTTTTACTGAAGTCTGTGCAATAAAGAAAACATATAATTGTTTCCAACGAATAATTCAGTTTATAATTGGGGAATAATCATTGGATATAATGCCATGCAAAATTATGTAGGTCAGCGACTTGCAACCATAAAACAAATCAGATTTCACATCTCTAAATACGAATCTGAAACACTCATACCAAACGTCTACATGAATATTATCACAATTTCCGTCAAATTCCATTTTAGCGGAGATAATGATATCTTCGTAGTATTGCTTTATTATGTTGTGTTCATAATGACGTCACACCACTGACGATGAGGTGTCCAAGATTGATGGGGGTGACTAAGTGAGTTTTCCCAGAATGGTGTGTGTGTGTGGGGGGTACAAAGGAGTACAAAGGAAATCAAGCAACAACAGATCTAGTGACCCTTCTAGGTTGCTTGTCCTCCAAAACACTGAGGATCAAGTGTCCAAACAGTGGTTTAGAGTGGGTAAGGGAACATTGGAAAAGGAATTACTGTCCTGGAACTAATGTCAGTGGCAGGATTAGGAAGTTAGTAGGGGACAGATGGGTTAGTAACTGAGAGGGGATAAAATAAAGTTATTCATTTACAAACGCAGTCAGTCGCGGGTTTGATGCGAGATATTTGTCTAGGCGGAGTTTAAATGAATCAACGGTAATGCAGTCTATAACGTTTCGGGAAGCCCATTCCACAAGTTGACAACTCGATTGAAGAAGAAATTCTTAGATTCGTGTGAGTTAAAAGATTTACCAATAATTTTGCAACCGTTTCCCCGCGTGTAATTAGATTGGTCGATAGTGAAGTACTTACTACAGTTCATATTGTCGATGCCTTTGATGATTTTGAACACTTGAATTAAGTCACCTCTTAATCTGCGCTGGGTTAAAGGAAATAGATTTAATTCTCTAAGACGCTCTTCGTATGGTTTGTTCTTTAGGCTAGGTATCATTTTGGTAACTCTACGTTGAACTCGTTCTAGCTTGTTTATATCTTTTTGGTAATAAGGGCACCAGGATTGAACGCAGTATTCCAGAAGAGGGCGGACTAAGGAATTGTAAAGGGTTAGGATAACTTCTTTGGATTTATGCTCAAATGACCTGCCGATAAAGCCAATTATTTTGTTTCCCTTCTTAACAACTTCTGAACATTGTTGACTCGGTTTTAGGTTACTCGATATTGTTACTCCCAGATCGGTTTCTCTGTTTACATTCTTAAGCTGAGTGCCATTCATCGAATAGTTTGCTTTCTCATTTAGGTATCCGATATGTAGTACTTTACATTTATCCGCATTGAAACTAATTTGCCAAATTTGGGCCCAACATGACAATTTATCTAGATTGTGTTGCATATCGTCAACTTGTTCTTTTGAGAGTACGCTATTTGCAATTTTTGTGTCGTCAGCAAATTTTGAGATTGTACAGGTGAGACCCTCATCTATGTCGTTGATGTAAATTAGAAAGAGAATTGGTCCTAGTACCGATCCCTGGGGTACCCCGCTACTTACATTGGTCCATTTAGATGCCTTACCGTTTATGACTACTCTTTGCTTTCTGTCGCTGAGCCAATTTTCTATCCATTTCAACACACCGTCTTGTATTCCATGCGCTTTTAGTTTTAGCAGTAAACGTTTGTGGGGAACTTTGTCAAAGGCCTTTTGAAAATCAAGGTATATAATATCTACAGCTTTACTCTCATCGTAGAGGTTGAGGATATCGTGGAAGAAGTCTAAGAGGTTTGTTAAACAGGAACGTTTTTTACGAAAGCCATGTTGAGTATCTTTAAGTATGTTATTTTCCTCCAAGTGATTTACGAGTCTGTCTCGTATGACCGTTTCTAGCATTTTACATACAACTGAGGTTAAGCTAATTGGACGATAGTTACTGGGTAGGGATTTGCTGCCTTTTTTTAATATCGGTGTTACGTTGGCTAGCTTCCACTGATCGGGCATAGTTCCAGACTGCAAGGATTTATTGAATAGTAATGTCAGTGGTTTGGAGAGCTCATCCTTAGCTTACTTTAGAACTCTAGGCGAGATTGTATCAGGTCCAGGCGTTTTATTTACCTTGAGTTTATCTAAACAATTCAATACTTCTCTCTCTGTAACGGTGATATTGCTTAGAACATCTGAATTATCAATCTGAATCGGCGATGGTGTAGGGATATCACTGAGGTCTTCTGTTGTAAAAACTGATGCAAAGAAGGTATTGAGGGCATTACTCATTTGTATTTCGTCTTTGGTGTATTTTCCATTTGCATCGACTAACGGTCCAACAGTTGAAGTAACTACTTTTTTCTTTCTGATATAACTATAGAATTCTTTCGGGTTTGTTTTACTTTGATTCGCAATATGTAACTCTAAGGTCTTTTTACTTTGCTTAATTAACTTTTTGGCTTTGCGTCGTAGCTCTACAAATTTCAGCCGTTCTTCGTCATTTTGGGAGGATTTTAATCTATCATTAGCAATTTTTTTTAGCAAGCAGGCAGTTTGAAATATCTTTATTCCACCATTTGGGCTTATTGTTATGGCCTGGACGCCGTATTTTCGATGGTATGCAGTCTTGCACTGCTTTTAGGTAAGTGGCTTCGAATAACTTCCAAGATGTATTTATGTCGTTGTCAGTTTCTTTAAACATAGCTCTAAGTTTATGGAAGTTTGCTTTCTTGAAATTAGGGACTTTTTCGATGCTACTATTTGGTTCGTTACTAGTAAAATTTAAAGTGAAAGTTATCGTACGATGGTCGCTGTTACTGAATTCATCACCAACATTCAAATTCTCTATTAATTCTTCTTTTGTTGCAAGTACAATGTCAAGAACGTTATTACCACGGGTTGGCGTTTGAACAAATTGATAAAGCAAACTCTCTTGCAAGTTCGTATACAAGTCATGTCCGTAGTGTGAAGTAAGGGTATCGCCCCACTTGGTCACAGGTAAATTAAAGTCGCCAAAAATTACGGTATCTTGTGAGTTACTTACATCTGCAATTTGTTCGTAAATTTCTCGGTCAGTTTGCACTGATTGAGCTGGAGGTCTGTATATTAATGCAAGTATTATTTTTGTACCTTTATTATTCTTTATTAGCACAAAAGATGCGTCGACGTTCACAATTTGAGGTTTTGACAAG
This sequence comes from Lithodes maja, assembly GCA_037953745.1. NCBI lineage: Eukaryota > Metazoa > Arthropoda > Malacostraca > Decapoda > Lithodidae > Lithodes > Lithodes maja. The sequence continues at coordinate 8,718 of JBAKBP010035787.1, forward strand.
AGGGTAGGGTTAAGACTTTCTTTGATATAAAGTAAAACGCCACCTCCATTTCGATTTATTCGGCTTTTCTCAAACATTACATAACCGGGAAGTGAATATTCTGCTAAAAAGTCTCTATCTTCTGTATTGAGCCAAGATTCTGTTATGCCAATCACATCATAATTTTCTGTAAACACTAGCTCCTCTAAATCTGAAAATGTATTGCGTATGTTACGAGTGTTTGCATAGAAAACCTTTAAATTTGTTATTTTAGAACTCACGGAACGCTCTTTAATAATATTTTTGGTTCTTGTCGGATCTACATTTATGTTCATGGCTGTCCTCGGTCCTCGCTGTCTCCGGTCGTTATCGCTGGTGGTCCTCGGTTGCCTCTGTTTTTTTCTTGGCGTTGGATGATTTATGTCACTGCTGCTTCTTCTCGGATGGCGTTTTTTTATCCATGGCTGCGGACTGCTTCGTGTAGGAGACGACCCATGCGTGCTGAACCCACAGGGTTTAGATGAGTGCCATCCTTGCGGAACAGAGTAGGCTGGTTGTAGAAGTTGTCCCAGAGGTTGATGAATTCAACTTCTTCCCTCAGACACAAATATTTTAGTCGGCTATTTGTGCTGAAGGCCTTGTCGTAGAATTTGTCAGGTGCGTCGATCTTGGGGAGAATGCCGAGATGATGATATTCCTTGACTTGTTTTTGTAGTGCTGGATCATCTTGAGATATTTCTCCATCAACTCTTCGGATCTGGTGCGCATGACGTCATTTGAACCAGCATGGATGACAAAAAGGGTATTTTCATTTGCATCCTTTGTGGTATCTTCGAAGGCTTCCACAATGTCGTCCAGTCCAGCTCCTGAGATGCAAATTTTTTTTCTTTGATTTGGGACTCTGTCGCAGAACTCTTCGACCTGTTCTCGTAGGATGGAATCCCCAACGAGCCTGGTCTCCTCTGGTTCGTCTTCCATCTCTACCAATATCTCAAATCTGTTTGACATTGTGACTGGTAGATGAGACCTTTTCTGCGTTGGCCGTGCAACACAGGGGGGGGGGGGGGTTGTGTGTGTGTGTGTGTGTGTGTGTGTGTGTGTGTGTGTGTGTGTGTGTGTGTGTGTGTGTGTGTGTGTGTGTGTCATCAAGGGCTACACCTTACATAACCTGCCGCAGGAAATTACAATCCAGGGAGACAAAAATAGGACTGATCAGAGACAATGGTTCCAACAAAGACGGTCTTCATGGTCACTGGGCACACTGGTCTGTTTTATAGTAGTCTCTTTAAAACACACATTTCTCTCTTGGTTTTCTTCGTCATCTGTTTTTTTTTTTTGCATCCCATGTGTCTCAAGCCATGTCATTCATTTCATATATACCGGTACACACACATATATATATATATATATATATATATATATATATATATATATATATATATATATATATATATATACACCGGTATATATATATATATATATAAGTGTGTCTGTGTTTGTGTATTATTATTTTTAGTCATTATTTTTTTCTTTGTGTTTATCAATTACCTAATCTATTTATCAAGTAACAGGTAAAATGTCCCGGCTGAAAGCCGGTTCCTCTTAAATTACAGGCTCGCTATCGCTCGCCAGGATAAAATCGACACCTAAATGGCACGACAGTTCTTAAAATTGACAGAAATGGGTCGAAAGTTCTTAAAATCGTCAAAATAATGGGGCGAATGTCTTAAAATTAGAAAAGCAATGGGGCTAAACATGAGGGAGAAGGGAGTCAAGAAAAAAAATCCCTCAAGTGGAAATCTCCCCTTAACCTACCCCTACATACATAAAGTTCACAGTCAAACCTATACAGCCCCTCTAGTAAAGTCAAACCTAGAAATGAAAACCAACCAACTTGAGTCTATTCGCTGTAAGTAGGCGTGAAATCCTGACCTCTATACCTCTGTAACTCAAAAAGGGCTAGAGCAAATTGGCTGTAAATCTCCCCTTCTATTCCTTGACTGACTCTTCCCAAATGGTAGAAATGTTAGCTCGATTACCCTAGTCGTCATAGAGTTACGTGAGGTTAGAGGTTTGGGCGTCTTCTCAACGATGCGGTGAAGGATTTTCGGAGAAGAAATCGACTCAGCACAGGACAACCAGGAAGGAGGACCGAAGACAGCGAGGACGGCAACCTACAAAGGAATTAAATACTAATCCGTCAAGAACCGCGAATTTGGATAAATCTCCACCAACACGACCCAAATTCAAAACCGTCAGGGATAACGACCGAGGACCGAGGACAGCCATGAATGTAAATGTAGATCCGACCAGAACCAAAAATTCGATGAAAGAACGTTCTGCGAGTTCTAAAACCGCAACTTTAAAGGTTTTCTATGCAAACGCTCGTAGCATACGCAATAAATTTTCAGATTTAGAGGAACTAGTGTTTACAGAAAATTATGATGTGATTGGCATAACAGAATCTTGGCTCAATACAGAAGATAGAGACTTTTTAGCAGAGTATTCACTTCCCGGTTATGTAATGTTTGAGAACAGCCGAATAAATAAAAATGGAGGTGGCGTTTTATTTTATATCAAAGAAAGTCTTAACCCGACCCTCGTGTCAAAACCTCAAATTGTGAACGTCGACACATCTTTTGTGCTAATAAAGAATAATAAAGGTACAAAAATAATACTTGCGTTAATATACAGACCTCCAGCTCAATCAGTGCAAACTGACCGAGAAATTTACGAACAAATTGCAGATGTAAGTAACTCACAAGATACCGTAATTTTTGGCGACTTTAATTTACCTGTGACCAAGTGGGGCGATACTCTTACTTCACACTCCGGACATGACTTGTATACGAACTTGCAAGAGAGTTCGCTTTATCAATTTGTTCGAACGCCGACCCGTGGTAATAACGTTCTTGACATTGTACTTGCAACAAAAGAAGAATTGATAGAGAATTTGAATGTTGGTGATGAATTCAGTAACAGCGACCATCGTACGATAACTTTCACTTTAAAGTTTACTAGTAACGAACCAAATAGTAGCATCGAAAAAGTCCCTAATTTCAAGAAAGCAAACTTCCATAAACTTAGAGCTATGTTTAAAGAAACTGACTGGAGCTTTTTAATTAACAATAACGATATAAATACATCTTGGAAGTTATTCGAAACCACTTACCTAAAAGCAGTGCAAGACTGCATACCATCGAAAATACGGCGTCCAGGCCATAATAATAAGCCCAAATGGTGGAATAAAGATATTTCAAACTGCCTGCTTGCTAAAAAATTTGCTAACGATAGATTAAAATCCTCACAAAATGACGAAGAACGGGTGAAATTTGTAGAGCTACGACGCAAAGCCAAAAAGTTAATTAAGCAAAGTAAAAAGACCTTAGAGTTACATATTGCGAATCAAAGTAAAACAAACCCGAAAGAATTCTATAGTTATATCAGAAAGAAAAAAGTAGTTACTTCAACTGTTGGACCGTTAGTCGATGAAAAAGGAGAATACACCAAAGACGAAGTACAAATGAGTAATGCCCTCAATACCTTCTTTGCATCAGTTTTTACAACCGAAGACCTCAGTGATATCCCTACACCATCGCCGATTCAGATTGATAATTCAGATCTTCTAAGCAATATTACCGTTACAGAGAGAGAAGTATTGAATTGTTTAGATAAACTCAAAGTAAATAAAACGCCAGGACCTGATACAATCTCGCCTAGAGTTCTAAAGGAAGCTAAGAATGAGCTCTCCAAACCACTGACATTACTATTCAATAAATCCTTGCAGTCTGGAACTATGCCTGATCAGTGGAAGCTAGCCAACGTAACACCGATATTCAAAAAAGGCAGCAAATCCCTACCCCGTAACTATCGTCCAATTAGCTTAACCTCAGTTGTATGTAAAATGCTAGAAACGGTCATACGAGACAGACTCGTAAATCACTTAGAGGAAAATAACATACTTAAAGATACTCAACACGGCTTTCGTAAAAAACGTTCCTGTTTAACAAACCTCTTAGACTTCTTCCACGATATCCTCAACCTCTACGATGAGAGTAAAGCTGTAGATATTATATACCTTGATTTTCAAAAGGCCTTTGACAAAGTTCCCCACAAACGTTTACTGCTAAAACTAAAAGCGCATGGAATACAAGACGGTGTGTTGAAATGGATAGAAAATTGGCTCAACAACAGAAAGCAAAGAGTAGTCATAAACGGTAAGGCATCTAAATGGACCAATGTAAGTAGCGGGGTACCCCAGGGATCGGTACTAGGACCAATTCTCTTTCTAATTTACATCAACGACATAGATGAGGGTCTCACCTGCACAATCTCAAAATTTGCTGACGATACAAAAATTGCAAATAGCGTACTCTCAAAAGAACAAGTTGACGATATGCAACACAATCTAGATAAATTGTCATGTTGGGCCCAAATTTGGCAAATGAGTTTCAATGCGGATAAATGTAAAGTACTACATGTCGGATACCTAAATGAGAAAGCAAACTATTCGATGAATGGCACTCAGCTTAAGAATGTAAACAGAGAAACTGATCTGGGAGTAACAATATCGAGTAACCTAAAACCGAGTCAACAATGTTCAGAAGTTGTTAAGAAGGCAAACAAAATAATTGGCTTTATAGGCAGGTCATTTGAGCATAAATCCAAAGAAGTTATCCTAACCCTTTACAATTCCTTAGTCCGCCCTCTTCTGGAATACTGCGTTCAATCCTGGTGCCCTTATTACCAAAAAGATATAAACAAGCTAGAACGAGTTCAACGTAGAGTTACCAAAATGATACCTAGCCTAAAGAACAAACCATACGAAGAGCGTCTTAGAGAATTAAATCTATTTCCTTTAACCCAGCGCAGATTAAGAGGCGACTTAATTCAAGTGTTCAAAATCATCAAAGGCATCGACAATATGAACTGTAGTAAGTACTTCACTATCAACCAATCTAATTACACACGGGGAAACGGTTGCAAAATTATTGGTAAATCTTTTAACTCGCACGAATCTAAGAATTTCTTCTTCAATCGAGTTGTCAACTTGTGGAATGGGCTTCCCCGAAACGTTATAGACTGCAGCACCGTTGATTCATTTAAATTTCGCCTAGACAAATATCTCGCATCAAACCCGCGACTGACTGCGTTTGTAAATGAATAACTTTATCCTCCCCTCAGTTACTAACCCATATGTCCCCTACTAACTTCCTAGTCCTGCCACGTTAGTGGCAGGGCAGTAGTTCCCTTTCCAATGTTCCCTTACCCACTCTAAACCACTGTTTGGACACTTGATCCTCAGTGTTTTGGAGGACAAGCAGCCTAGAAGGGTCACTAGATCTGTTGTTGCTTGATTTCCTTTGTACTCCTTTGTACTCCTTTGTAGGTCACGATTTTTCACCTACTTACAGCGAAGAGACTATAGCAAACGTTCTCTAGCCTTCCCCCCCCCCTTTCGCTGCTGTCTTTGATCAGCTGTCCGGGGATTTAATCATTATCTTTTATGGCCGCCTCTATCACGTATATCATTATCTTTTTCCAGTCATTATGTCTTCTTCAACCTTGACTTCCTGACTTGTCTTTGTCCGCGGTGTGTCTCTCTCTTTTACGCGGTCTCTATCTCTCTCTCTCTCTCTTTTACTCATTCTCTCTCTCTCTCTCTCTCTCTCTCTCTCTCTCTCTCTCTCTCTCTCTTTTACTCGGTCTCTCTCTCTTTTACTCCTTTCTCTCTTTTACTCTTTCTCTCTCTCTCTCTCTCTGAGCTGTATAAAATTATCTAATGATAGCCAAAATAAACCGTCAAAACGCGTCATAATCCTCAAGGGGTTAATGCAAAATATAAATTAATATATTACATAAATAATGTGTATTATTGTAATCCATTAAAATGCTACACGTATAATTTTAATGCAAATGGTATTCAGATCGTGATATTGCAAGTCTTATTATAATATTATAGGTCATGCATTTGCCGATCTATTAACCCTTTGAGGATTATGACGCGTCTTGGCAGTATATTCTGGATAGTATTAGAAAATTGTATTTAGATTAGGAAAAGTGTATGGAAGTCAGAGGGATAATCGAATCAGTCTTTACCCTTTAAATTCACACAGATCCTTCCAAAGCTGCATAAAATCGTCTCAAGATAGCCAGAATAAAGTGAAAACAGCGTCCTCTAATGAATAGTGAGAGGGTCAAGCATTCCCTAGCTGTAATATGCAGTCTTTCGTCTACTCAGCAAGTAAGCTTTAAAACACTCTCCCACAATCTGTCTTTCCCTCATGCTATGACTTATGTTGCTTCAAACTCTGACGTACCTTGAATTTGTCTGTCACTCTTTCAACTTTGGGGGAGACACATGTTACAGGTGGCTCTGCCTTTTGTCTCCTTCATTCACATATGTTTTTGTTTTTAAATGATACATGTTATAATTTGTATTCACAAAGTCGAAGATATTTTCATCCTAATTAATATAAAAGGTGTAATGGTGTGTATCTGAAAGGAAAGGGTCTGAGTTGAGAGTTACCTGGCTAATTAGGTAAAGTAATTTGTCTAATGTGTAGAAGTTGGGAGTTCATCCAGGATATTGAATCTCTCTCTCTCTCTCTCTCTCTCTTTGCTAACTGTAAAACGTTGATTGAATTATACAGATTTAAAGTATTTTATTCATATTTAACAGTTCGTTTTATATATAGAGTATTCAAATTCAAATAATTTATGCAACACGCATAAATTATGCCTATGTGCTTTTGATGCGGTACAATTTTATGATATACTGCAAAAAAAGGATGAACATCAATTTAATAACATTCAATGAATTAAAGGCAACTCTGCTGTATTTTCCAATATATTTTTTATTATGTTCCTTCCAACAACCAACTATTAATATATATAAGGACACACAAATAGATGGGCACCTGAAAATATTGATAGATAAAATTAGATATAGAGAGAGATAACACATGAGTATACATGCACCTCAATAGGTAGCGTTTGAGAGAGAGAGAGAGAGAGAGAGAGAGAGAGAGAGAGAGAGAGAGAGAGAGAGAGAGAGAGAGAGAGAGAGAGAGAGAAGAGAGTGTGTGTGTGTGTGTGTGTGTGTGTGTGTGTGTGTGTGTGTGGTGTGTGTGATGACCCGACCATTGTACAGGAGTTCCATTGTCGGCGTATGCAGGATGGGAACAAGGGGACATTCAATCAGTGTATTGTGCTCAGCCTCACGTATAGGGTCTTAGTAGTATTGTCATCTCACGCTTACGGTATATCATTCACAGCACTGACATCATCCATCCCTTCGGCAAACTCTTTCGTCTCTATCTCTCCTCTAACGTCTTCCCTTCTTGCTGGAAGTTTGCTCTCATTCAACCTGTCCCAAAGAAGGGTGACCGCTTTTAACCCTCCAACTATCGTCCAATTGCTCTCATCTCTTGTATCTTTAAATTTGTTGAAACTATTCTTGCTTCCAAATTTCTTAAGCATTTCTCTTCTAATAATCTACTCTCAGATTGCCAGTATGGCTTCCTTAACACTTTGGCTGCGGGCATATTTCCGCCATATTAGGGCTCATTCAGGCATTCCTGATTGATTATGCAAGTGCCTGAATGAAATTAAATTTATTCAGCCAAAAACTGGAAGAAAATAGCTTCAAAATGACAGCAAAACGACCTTCATAGCTTGCGGGCTTCACCTGCAGTGCTATCATAGACATTCGCTAAATTAAGCAATTATCGCTAATGTCGCGCTATATTTGCCTATGGCAGCGCTGTATATCTCGCGAGACTCAGACTCAGAGTCTTCAGTGCCGCGGCCGGCTGGCTGGGGGAAGAACGTGTGGCTTGCTGCACTCCCGTTCCCTCGCACTTGATTCTCCAGGCTTTAAGAGGCTTTAAAAGCCTGTAAATTGATGTAAGTTGGCATGGCGTTCTGGAACGTCTCCTGTCGGCAATGGGTTAAGGGTCGCTCTACTGGTAATCTTCTTTCATATCTTACTAATTCTTGGTCATCCCCCTTTCAGGACTTCGGTGAGACCTTTTCTATTGCACTACACATATCTCTGCAGGCAGTTCTGCCTTTTGTCCCCCTCACGCACAAAGGAAAAACATTAACACCTTAAGAGCGGGTGGTGGAGTATATTTCACTGTGCCGCCCAGCGTTTTTTTTCTACCATAAATGGGGTTGTTTCCGTGCTCTTTTTCATGCATAAACAAGACCCAGAGCGTAATACAAGTATGTATCCCTGAAAGGGCGTACATTGAGCTTTCCAATGACACCCGAACCATCCTTCTACGATCACTGGTTGTCTTGCAACGATCGTGCAATCGAAGGGCAAAATCGCTAAAATACGGTAATTTCTTTATATAATTACGTATGTAGCGAGGGAGTGAGGGTGGATGTAAGTGGAGTACATCTCAGTCGGTCCACGGCGGCCGTGGCGAGCGGTCATGAGGTAACCCAGGCTCCTCCCGTCGCTCGTCTCTTTCTCAGAGCCAATATTGCGCCAAAATTGCACAGAGACTTAAGTCGGGCCCCGCCACATAGTTTTTTTCGATACGGACTTAAGTCGGGCCCCGATAGACAAGGGTTAATATGGAATTCAGAGGGTTAATCGAGATGGTCTTTACCCGATTAATTCTCATAGATCCTTCCTAAGCTGAATAATAACTGTATAATGATAGCCAGTAATATAGGAGGAACCGGCATTTTCTAAAAACAAAATATACAAATTCATCTCGGAGGGGAAGGGGAGGGGCTCTTTCTCTCTCTCTCTCTCTCTCTCTCTCTCTCTATATATATATATATATATATATATATATATATATATATATATATATATATATATATATATATATAGAAAGAATTAAGTCCTGGCAACCTCGCAGGGATCGTGAGATATGTGTGACCAGTGTGTCTATGTAAATATAAGTAAATCTATCTCTCTACGCTACATAGAGATCTAGGGTGCAAACTTAAAAAAACTAAAACATAAATAAGTTGATAGACTGGCTAAAACCGCTAAATATTCCATGATAAACCTGCGAATATAGAGGTGGTGTAACTCAACCTCCACACTACATCAAAGAGAACGAGGCGACCCAACATCCTTACGGGGGAGGAGTCCGGAAACGATGTAATTTGCATATGAGATTCGACGTCCCTTTCGTATCCTTCTGAAATACATATACTGTATATACAGAAGTGACTGAAGAGTAGCGGGTAGAAGTCAATATTTTCCGTAGACTAGCTAACTAAGCGTGTCGGTACAGTTGGGCACATTAAGGGGAGGCAGACCGTTTTTCTGGACCCCCTTCTCCCTAATGTTTAGCCCCACTAGTTTTGATATTATAAAACGTTCGGCCCATTAGTTTGGCGATTTTAACACCTTTCGCCCGGTTCGTTGTCAATTTTAAGACCTTGCGTGCCATCTAGGTGTCGATTATTTCCTGGCGAGCGTTAGCGAGCCTGCAATTTTAAGAGGAAGCGGCCTTTGGCCGGGACATTTTTCTACCGAAAAATGTACAAATTTATCTTGAAGGGGGGTCTAGGGGGTGTTTTTCTAAAGCTTGATGGAGGTCTAGGGAGGAAACTAAACAAATATATGAATAAATGAATTAATAGACCAAACAAACGGCCAGCCTCCCCTTAATTTGTATACACTATAATATACTCGGTTTTATTCCGGATGACGGTGAACTGTTATGCCTTCATCTCGATTACTCCACTATTTTAAAGATTTTGTAGCGAAATATGTTGTTAATTATGTAACCTTGGCCCTTGTATGAAGCAGAGATATAGTAGTTTCATATGTTTCCGTTAGTTATCGAGAAATCAGTTGCTAAAAATTAAGCGATTCAATTTACCGTCAGCTAAAATTCAACCTGGTATACATGTTAAGTTAGTAGCATTGAATTAGAAGCGTATTTTCTGATGCAGATGTTAACCCTTTCAAGCTCCAATATGCGTGTCTGTTCTGTTTTTGGCTACTATTAGACGATTTTATTAAGATTAGTAACGGCATATGGATGTCAAAGGGTCGATTGCGATAGTATTTACTCTCTTAATACCCACAGATACTTCCTAAGCTGCATACAATCGTCTAATGATAGCCAAAATAAACTGCTAAAACGCGTCAGAGCTTCAAAGGGTTAAATAATATGACCAATGAACAGTTGTATAGCCAATTATACTTACAAGTCAGTCATACTATGTTTGCTTACAAGTCAGTCATACTATGTTTGCTTACAAGTCAGTCATACTATGTTTGCTTACAAGTCAGTCATACTAGGTTTGCTTACAAGTCAGTCATACTAGGTTTGCTTACAAGTCAGTCATACTAGGTTTGCTTACAAGTCAGTCATACTAGGTTTGCTTACAAGTCAGTCATACTATGTTTGCTCACAAGTCAGTCATACTATGTTTGCTTACAAGTCAGTCATAC
>JBAKBP010035788.1:0-19134 GCA_037953745.1 Lithodes maja
CTTTTGCCCCATTCTTTTGTAAACATTAAGACCTTTCGTGTCATTTAGGTATCGATTTTTTCCTGGCGAGCGACAGCGAGCCTGTAATTTTAGAAGGTAGGGACATTTTTCGGTAGAAAAATGTACACATTTATCTTGAAAAGGGGTTTAGGGGTTGTTTTCTTAAGCTTGATGGATGTCTAGTGAGGAAACTAAAAAACATATAAAGTTAATAAATAAACCAAAAACCAAGCAGTGCCCCCGTTAAGGGGAGGTTTTTAGTTGATTCCCTAGAATTCCATCAAGCTTAAAATTACTCCCCCTAGACCCCCTTTCAAGATAAATTTGTACATTTTTCGGTAGAAAAATTTCCCGGCCGTAGGCCGGTTCCCCTTAAATTACAGGCTCGCTATCGCTCGCCAGGAAAAAATCGACACCTAAATGGCACGAATGTTCTTAAAATTGACTTAAATGGGGCGAGGGTTCTTAAAATCGTCAAAGTAATGGGGCGAACGTCTTAAAATCTCAAAAGCAACGGTGCTAAACATGAGGGAGAAAGAGGTCCAGAAAAAAATCCTCCAGGTGGATATCTCCCCTTAAAACCGTGTGGGATTGTTACTTGGGCGATCGTGCTGATGTTGAAGGTATTGTTAGATTGGCCTCGTTGCCTGTATTGTTGTTGTTGTTGTTGTTGTTGTTGTTCCCTAAGTTCCCTGTATTGTTGTTGTTGTTGTTGTTGTTGTTGTTCCCTAAGTTCCCTGTATTGTTGTTGTTGTTCCCTAAGTTCCCTGTATTGTTGTTGTTGTTGTTGTTTTTCCCCAAGCTGCCTGGCCGAACAGCCCCAAGGCCCTGAGCAAGGCCAAGGCCACAACCGAGCGCCCCCACAGAACCCTCCCCGCCGACCACAATAAAACCTGGGTGACCGAAGCCACTCCATGGCGGGGAGCTGAGGAGGGCGCGGAAACGCCCTGGAAACCAAAGCCCCACCCAGGGCCCTGTGCCCCTCAGCAATTATGAAGAGAAAGTTGAGGGGCAAAGGAAAGATGTGACGCTTTGGCTTCCAATCTTGGTAGATTAGGAGGTCAATCCACGCAAGAGACGCAGTCACTTGAGATCTAGAAAATATATAAGTAAAAGGAACAGTCAGAGTAAGCTATGGGTATGGCAGAGATCGCTCAGTTCTCACTCTGATAGACCAGCCCATCACCACATGACTAGAACCCAATCCTCTCAGCATCAGCTAGGAAAGGCCCTAGAAAGCCGCCTTTGGCGGGGTTATAGCTCCCCTATTTCAACCCTTTTCGGGGTTGGGCACCCGCCCGTTGTTGTTGTTCCCTAAGTTCCCTGTATTGTTGTTGTTGTTGTTGTTGTTGTTCCCTAAGTTCCCTGTATTGTTGTTGTTCCCTAAGTTCCCTGTATTGTTGTTGTTGTTCCCTAAGTTCCCTGTATTGTTGTTGTTGTTCCCTAAGTTCCCTGTATTGTTGTTGTTGTTGTTGTTGTTCCCTAAGTTCCCTGTATTGTTGTTGTTGTTGTTGTTGTTCCCTAAGTTCCCTGTATTGTTGTTGTTGTTCCCTAAGTTCCCTGTATTGTTGTTGTTGTTGTTGTTCCCTAAGTTCCCTGTATTGTTGTTGTTGTTGTTGTTGTTGTTGTTGTTGTTCCCTAAGTTCCCTGTATTGTTGTTGTTCCCTAAGTTCCCTGTATTGTTGTTGTTGTTCCCTAAGTTCCCTGTATTGTTGTTGTTGTTGTTGTTCCCTAAGTTCCCTGTATTGTTGTTGTTGTTGTTGTTGTTGTTCCCTAAGTTCCCTGTATTGTTGTTGTTGTTGTTGTTGTTGCCTAAGTTCCCTGTATTGTTGTTGTTGTTGTTGTTGTTGCCTAAGTTCCCTGTATTGTTGTTGTTGTTGTTGTTGTTGTTGTTGTTCCCTAAGTTCCCTGTATTGTTGTTGTTGTTGTTGTTGTTGTTGTTGCCTAAGTTCCCTGTATTGTTGTTGTTGTTCCCTAAGTTCCCTGTATTGTTGTTGTTGTTGTTGTTGTTCCCTAAGTTCCCTGTATTGTTGTTGTTGTTGTTGTTGCCTAAGTTCCCTGTATTGTTGTTGTTGTTGTTGTTGTTGTTGCCTAAGTTCCCTGTATTGTTGTTGTTGTTGTTGATTGTTGTTGTTGTTGTTGTTGTTGCCTAAGTTCCCTGTATTGTTGTTGTTGTTGTTGTTGTTGCCTAAGTTCCCTGTATTGTTGTTGTTGTTGTTGTTGTTGTTGTTCCCTAAGTTCCCTGTATTGTTGTTGTTGTTGTTGTTGTTGTTGCCTAAGTTCCCTGTATTGTTGTTGTTGTTTCTTGTTGTTGTTGTTGGTTGTTGCCTAAGTTCCCTGTATTGTTGTTGTTGTTGTTGTTGTTCTATTTCCTAAGTTCCCTGTATTGTTGTTGTTGTTGTTGTTGTTGTCCCTAAGTTCCCTGTATTGTTGTTGTTGTTTGTCCCTAAGTTCCCTGTATTGTTGTTGTTGTTGTTGTTGCCTAAGTTCCCTGTATTGTTGTTGTTGTTGTTGTTGTTGTTCCCTAAGTTCCCTGTATTGTTGTTGTTGTTGTTGTTGTTGTTGTTGCCTAAGTTCCCTGTATTGTTGTTGTTGTTCCCTAAGTTCCCTGTATTGTTGTTGTTGTTGCCTAAGTTCCCTGTATTGTTGTTGTTGTTGTTGTTGCCTAAGTTCCCTGTATTGTTGTTGTTGTTGTTGTTGTTGTTGCCTAAGTTCCCTGTGTTGTTGTTGTTGTTGTTGTTGTTGCCTAAGTTCCCTGTGTTGTTGTTGTTGTTGTTGTTGCCTAAGTTCCCTGTATTGTTGTTGTTGTTGTTGTTGTTGCCTAAGTTCCCTGCATTGTTGTTGTTGTTGTTGTTGTTGTTGTTGCCTAAGTTCCCTGTGTTGTTGTTGTTGTTGCCTAAGTTCCCTGTGTTGTTGTTGTTGTTGCCTAAGTTCCCTGTATTGTTGTTGTTGTTGTTGTTGTTGCCTAAGTTCCCTGTATTGTTGTTGTTGTTGTTGTTGCCTAAGTTCCCTGTGTTGTTGTTGTTGTTGTTGTTGCCTAAGTTCCCTGTATTGTTGTTGTTGTTGTTGTTGTTGCCTAAGTTCCCTGTATTGTTGTTGTTGTTGTTGTTGTTGTTGCCTAAGTTCCCTGTACTGTTGTTGTTGTTGTTGTTGTTGTTGTTGTTGCCTAAGTTCCCTGTATTGTTGTTGTTGTTGTTGTTGTTGCCTAAGTTCCCTGTGTTGTTGTTGTTGTTGTTGTTGCCTAAGTTCCCTGTATTGTTGTTGTTGTTGTTGCCTAAGTTCCCTGTATTGTTGTTGTTGTTGTTGTTGTTGTTGTTGCCTAAGTTCCCTGTACTGTTGTTGTTGTTGTTGTTGTTGTTGCCTAAGTTCCCTGTATTGTTGTTGTTGTTGTTGTTGTTGCCTAAGTTCCCTGTATTGTTGTTGTTGTTGTTGTTGCCTAAGTTCCCTGTATTGTTGTTGTTGTTGTTGTTGTTGTTGTTGTTGTTGCCTAAGTTCCCTGTACTGTTGTTGTTGTTGTTGTTGTTGTTGCCTAAGTTCCCTGTATTGTTGTTGTTGTTGTTGTTGTTGCCTAAGTTCCCTGTATTGTTGTTGTTGTTGTTGTTGCCTAAGTTCCCTGTATTGTTGTTGTTGTTGTTGTTGTTCCCTAAGTTCCCTGTATTGTTGTTGTTGTTGTTGTTGCCTAAGTTCCCTGTATTGCTGTTGTTGTTGTTGTTGTTCCCTAAGTTCCCTGTATTGTTGTTGTTGTTCCCTAAGTTCCCTGTATTGTTGTTGTTGTTCCCTAAGTTGCCTGTATTGTTGTTGTTGTTGTTGTTCCCTAAGTTCCCTGTATTGTTGTTGTTGTTGTTGTTGTTCCCTAAGTTCCCTGTATTGTTGTTGTATTTCTTGGTGTTTCGTCTGTTATGGCTGTTGTTATGAGTGTAGCTGGGGGGGGGGGGGGGGGTGTTGTCGAAAGCTGCAGGGTATCACACGAGCGCTTTTTCCCCTTAACATTTATCCTCAACACTGGTCTGGCAGCTTATGAAGTCGACATTCCAAATATTTCGGTCGCCTAAATTCATCTATCATCAGTCTAGTTTCCGATACCAGTGCAAAATAGTCCAGAAATACTGCCAGAACAATTTTGATCCTCGAATGTTGACTATAAAAGCTCTCGTGTGATACCGGCTTAAGCAGTTTATTGGGTTCGTTGTTGTGATGTTGTTGTCTGCTAAATTTGTCTTCGGTTTTTATGTCTGGATTATTTTATATTTGGCCACCCTTTCGGGGATCAGGGCGTCCGGCAATAGATAGATAGATTTATATTTTGTTAGCATAATTCTGATGCTATTAAATTATTGGTCGTGTTATCATCGTGATTAGGTTTTCTCATTACCAGTTAATGCTATATAACACACAATGGTAATTGTTATTTTTTCTGGGGGGTTAGGGTGGGGGGGGGGGGGGTACTGTTAACCCTTTCAAGCTCCAATACGCGTTTCTGTTCTGTTTTCTGGCTACTATTAGACGATTGTATTCAGGTTAGTAACGGTATATGGAAGTCAAAGGGTTGATTGAGATAGTATTTACCCTTTTAATACCCACAGATACTTCCTAAGCTGCATCAAATCGTTAATGATAACCAATATAAACTGTTAAAACGTGTCAGAGCTTCAAAGGGTTAAGCCAATGACGTTTCCTTTAATTTATTTAATGCTGTTGTATTCGTTTTAATTATCAATTGTTTCAAAGGGTATATAAACAGGAAGCTTTACAGTTTCTTTGGTGTCAAATGTAATAGTTAGGACAAGCATTTTATATAATAGCATGAAGTATTCTCCACACTATGCTTACCGTATAACGTGGTTGATCAAATATATAGGTTAGCGTTAAGAGGGCTCACCTCGTTTTTTGTTCTCTCTCTCTCCCTCTCTCTCTGGGTTGTATCCATTCGGCCCCATTCAGCCTACTGTTTTAAGACGTTTATTCCCATCTAGATGTCGATTTTTTCCTGGCGAGCGGTAGCGAGCCAGCATATATATATTTTTGTTTTGACAACAAGCTAAATTTGAAAAATGTTCGATAGAAAAATTTCTCCGGCGAAGCCGGATTTCTCCATACAATGCTGGCTCGCTATCGCTCGCCAGGAATAAATCGACATCTGGATGGGGATAAACGTCTTAAAACAATTGGCTGAATGGGGCCGAATGGATACAAGCCAGAGAAAGAGAGAAAAGGAGAGAAAGATACAAACAAAAACAGGGGACCCCCCTTAACACTCAAATAATTTCTATACCCATAACACACATTTGATATTACCGATGAAGGATATGTAGTTTGATCTCTGGTTATACAATTTGATATAAACAAAACTGAAACAAATGATCGTTTTCCGGTAATTAGAGCCCCAGAATGGTGTCCAAATATAGAGAAGGCTCCTCTTTCTCACTATAGGATCTCTAGTGAAGGGAAGAGGAGGTGGGAGGGGGGGGGGGGGGATGATCATTGAAACGGACACATAGGTTTTATATGGAGACCGGACATAGAGAGGGAAATGAATTGATAGCCTGTTAAAGTATCTCTCTCTCTCTCTCTCTCTCTCGCTCTCGCTCTCGCTCTCTCTCTCTCGCTCTCGCTCTCTCTCTCTCTCTCTCTCTCTCTCTCTCTCTCTCTCTCTCTCTCTTTTTCACACACACTCGCGCTCGCTCTCTCTCTCTCTCTCTCTCTCTCTCTCTCTCTCTCTCTCTCTCTCTCTCTCTCTCTCTCTCACACACACACACTTTCTCTTTTTCACACACACTCGCGCTCGCTCTCTCTCTCTCTCTCTCTCTCTCTCTCTCTCTCTCTCTCTCTCTCTCTCTCGCTCGCTCGGAAGTCATTATTATTAGGGTTTCAGCACAATACAAAGTTCTCCAAAACTATATATAGTTGTCAGATTAACGCTATTTGATCCGGCGTCTTGGGGGATATTATGATATTTCCTGTAATTATTATTGGGAATTTTGGTTGATTATGCCATTTTGGTTGATTATGCCATTTTGGTTGATTATGCCATTTTGGTTGATTATGCCATTTTGGTTGATTATGCCATTTTGGTTGATTATGCCATTTTGGTTGATTATGCCATTTTCGTGCAAAGCGTTTTAGTTTTTCCCGTAGGCTACTCCAGATGACTTCCCAGACGTCCTTCAAACTAATAATGCCCATCCATACCCCCATCAAGCTAAATTTTGATTTTTTGTATTAAAATCAATTACAGGTGAATGAATCAGAATTCATTTTATGGATGACATTTTGTGAAACATTACCAAGGACTCTTGTGTCATATATATACGGTATATATATATACGTCAATAAAAGTAAAGTAATGGTGTGTAATAGGGGAGAGCATAGGGTGAATCTAGATGTGAGGCTGGATGGGGAAATATTGGAACAAGTAGAGTGTTTTAAATATCTAGGAGGAACGATAAGCAGGAGTGGAGGTATGGAAGTGGAGGTAAAACAGAGAGTGTGTGAAGGAAGGAAGGTTTTCGGAGCAATGGGAAGTATGTGGAAGACGAGAAATCTCGGAGTGAAAGTAAAAAGTGCACTGTATCAAGGAATTGTTGTGCCAACAGTGATGTATGGGGCTGAGACATGGGCTCTGAAGAAAAAGGAGAAAAGAGGGCTGGATGTGATGGAGATGAGCTGCTTGAGGAGTATGTGTGGAGTTACTCGTAGAGACAGATTGAGGAATGAAGAGATACGTAGGAGAGTGGGGCAGCAAGAACATTTGTCAGCCAGAGTGGACAGAAGGGTGCTGAGCTGGTATGGTCATGTCGAACGAATGGGAGATGAAAGGCTTACAAAGAGAATATGTGAGTCAGGTACAAGGGGAGATAGAAGGGCAGGAAGACCCCCATTGAGATGGAGAGACTGTGTAAGAAAGGCTTTGGATGATAGAGGAATGACTATAGATCAGGCAGGGGAAGTGGTGGTGGACAGGAGTGAATGGAGAATGCTTGTGAATAGTTGAGTGAACACGTGGTCATTTGGAGTAAGGGGTCGGGCGCAAGTTGGACTAGATAATAGTCCATCAGGCGCCTGGCCCGGGGAGACGATTAATATGAAGGGTGTGCCTGGAAGTGTGGTGGGAGGGCTTGTGGCTTTGGCTCCGCTGCATGTCTGCCTGCCGAGATCGGAACCTCTCCGGGTGGTCAGGGGCCGGGGGAGTGCTGGAGCGACCTTGGTAACCCTGGTCTCTGGGTCTTCTCCTGGGTGACCTGGATGTGTGAGAGTTTGTGTTTTTTATCTGTGTTTATTTTTTGTTTTATGTTGTTTTTGTGTTTTCCCTGTTCTTGCTCTGTCTTGAGTCGGCTACCCCCAAAATGGGGATTGGGCCTGAGCATATATATATATATATATATATATATATATATATATATATATATATATATATATATACCGGTACCTTATATGCGAATATGCTTCCACACTAAAGGTGTGTAGAAAAGGGTAGGTTCACTGCACAAAGTTTAAAAAATGTTAGTGCTAAAATTAAATTGCATCTAAAATATATTGCATGCACAAAATAAGGGTTTAAACAGTATGTCCGAGTATCTTATTAGAAGGCTCGGACTGTTGTGTACATATTAAAATAATGTTTATGTAGAAGTGTTAAAATGCATTTCTCTACTTTCGTAGATCTTCAGTTATTATACAAATTTGCAAGAGTGGCTGGCTCCAGAGTCAGGTATTTGTTCTGTACTCTTCTGTGGATTTCCAGGCACTGGAAATCCACAGTCCACTGGAAATCCACTGGAAGTCCACTGGAAGTCCACTGGAAATCCACTGGAAATCCACAGAAGAGTACAGAACAAATACCTGACTCTGGAGCCAGCCACTCTTGCAAATTTGTATAATAACTGAAGATCTACGAAAGTAGAGAAATGCATTTTAACACTTCTACATAAACATTATTTTAATATGTACACAACAGTCCGAGCCTTCTAATAAGATACTCGGACATACTGTTTAAACCCTTATTTTGTGCATGCAATATATTTTAGATGCAATTTAATTTTAGCACTAAAATGTTTTAAACTTTGTGCAGTGAACCTACCCTTTTCTACACACCTTTAGTGTGGAAGCATATTCGCATATATTTTTACCACAAGAATCAATATTTTTCATGTTTTATATATATATTGTGACGCACCCAGTGCGTGGCAACGCAACCTGATTGTACTCCTTGGTACTCCACTGTACCGCCCGTACTACTGTACCGTGCTGGCTACCGTCAGCAGCTATGTATATTGAGTGTGACAACTTATAACTATGTTCTTTGTATCTCTGCAAAGGTCTCGTCATGTGCTAACCAGTGGTGGGTTTTGTTTTAAGCCATGTCGAGACCTTCCATTTAATATGTAGTATCAATGGAGAAGTTGATAGATAAGACAATGGGAGTTCAGAGAGAGAGAGTGAGTTAGGCTTCAGAGCGAGAGGGTAGCAACGCGCCACGCTGCCGGGGGGGGGGGGGGGGGGGTTGCCAGACGTATGGACTGGTTGGCAGCCTTGCGCTTATAGCTAGGCGCGACAGGGTTGGTAGTCCATTGCCGCCTGCCTATGCTGCCTGGGCTGCCCATGTTGTCGTACAGCACATTGCCTGGAGGCTCGCTGTGTGTTCCATGATCAGGTTGCCTAGAACCTTTGAGATTCTAACATCCCTTGCCCTCTCTCCCAATTTCTCACGGTTGCACTCTTTCTCTCTGACGACATTACTCTCATTTCATTCTTCTCTCTATTTAAATGCATAACCTTCCCTTGAGGTCCTAAAGGAGTTTCAGCACTCACCTCTCGTATTACTCTTAGGACAAGCATATATTTACATGTATTAGATTTAAGGGGTTAATGTGAACAGCGATCTTCTTGATGAGGATAGTTGGTGAACGTTCTACATGTTCACGAGTTATATGCCCCGCTC
The DNA here is from genome assembly GCA_037953745.1 of Lithodes maja. Lineage (NCBI taxonomy): Eukaryota > Metazoa > Arthropoda > Malacostraca > Decapoda > Lithodidae > Lithodes > Lithodes maja. The sequence continues at coordinate 8,939 of JBAKBP010035788.1, forward strand.
ATCATCCAATTTGTGACTAGACTGGTGCCATGTGTAAGAGCCCGACCATGCCCAGGAGTTGTCTGTAGAGGGGCGAGGACTTAGCCTTGATTTGCATACCGAGCCAGGAGCGAGTGTAGTACCAGAGACTACAGCTCGCTCGTAGTGCCGGTATAGTAGAGTAACGTAATTTATCTGTCCTTGTGTTCTCTACAGTCTTTTCCTGGGTTCTCGCTTTCGGTGCTGGGACTCGTTGTTCCTGTGACTTGGCCTGCTAGCTAGAACACATGGGGATGATGAGTGGGATATATCTTTATTTTACTATGCATTGCAGCTCTCTTTAAGTATATGTATGTAACACTTTACAATACACATTACTCACACACAAGACAACACTAGTAATACTTTCATGTATCAATTAACTGCACTGTCGTTTTGCTGCTGTGTCCGGAGTTCTGTTGCGTAGGGCGCATACGGACTCAGAGGGGAGACAGAGTGAGAGAAGCGAAGTAGCCTATGCGGTAGTAGGCTACCGGCGCAGTACTGTTGCCTGCAACCTTTTAGTTATTCCAAGTATAGATTCATTATTATAATAAGTGACTACTATTTATGTTCCTTCCATGTGTATTATTAGGTATCTACTGGATCATGAACATCTTGTATGCTACATGCTAGTGCATGTTAGTAGGGGACAGTTATTCTAGTGCACGCGCTTTCAAGTAGGCGTGTACATTTGTCATTTAGCATTTCACTGTCATACCTTTAGCCTGCTTCTATTCTACATTATTAGAGGCTTAATATTAACGTAGTTTCTTGAGTATTGCATTTCTTTAGTGATAACGTAACCTATAAATGTCTGACGGAGTTTAGCCTCATAGCCTACCCCTGTTGTACACTTTCGCCGAGTTAAGGTACCTCGTTACCGTAGACGATAACTCTGTAGGGCGTTGGTGCTTTTGTTGTCTGGAGCATATAGTATTTGGGACTGGAATCGAGCGTGTCGTTGTCACATAAGCCATTTCTGTCCTACGATCAAGAATCCCGAATATGTATTGCCGATCCAGCCGTAACAAAATGGCGACCTTGCACAAGATTCAGTAGTATCCTATCACATGTTTTTTGGAGAACTATTCTATGCTACCTAGTAGAGCTGGCTAGAATTTTCTTGCATATTGGAGGAGTTTTTATTGTGTCATTATTGTATTGGTGGACTTGCAGATTGTTTCGTTGGGGGTGTCTAGAGTAGAGTCATTCAAGCATCTTTAACATTTTGTGAGTCGAGACTGCAATTAGTAATAAGCACTTCTTTTTTTTTATGAACAGCAATTGTATAACCAGCACTATGTCTAATGACTCATCATTTACGGGGGAGGATAACACGGTACAGCCTAGTGACCAGCAAGTACAACAGATATTTAGGGAGGGGAGTGTTATAAGTGGAGAGAGGGATGCCCGGGCATTTTTGAAGACACCTTTGACCGAACAGCGCCTGCAGGCTATTGATTGTTACGGTCTTCGCTGTTTAGCCACGGTTTTGGGGCGGGACTGTCCTGACAGTTGGCCCAAGAAGAATTTGGTGGCATGTTTGTTGGGTGATGGCGATGGGGCGGTGGGTGGAGTGGGGTCTTGGGGGGTTCCCTCCAAGCCTCCATTCCACTCTACCCCTGAGCTGGGCCCTCAGCCAGCGAGTCTTAGCACGATGCAGCAGGAGGGTTCTCAATGGCAAACTGGCTTACCCGTAAACACGTCTCGGTGTGGATCCCCCATTTTGTGCTCTCCCCCCCCAGGCCTGTCTCCTGAGATGTTATTTCAGCTAGAACTAGCTAAGCTTAAGTTGCAAGAGAGTCAACAGGCTAGTATAGAACGGATTAAGCTGCAGGAGACTCGGATACAACAAGCTAGTATAGAACGGATTAAGCTGCAAGAGACTCAGATACAACAGGCTAGTATAGAACGCATAGAGGTTGCTAGAATCCAAGCCAATCAGGATGCAACCAGGTACCAGGCTGAAATGGATGTCGAGAAGTCTAGAGTAGAGACCACGGGGCGTCATCTCGGTGGTGGGCACCGGGTTACAGACTCACTTTCGCATTTAATTAAGTTAGTACCCGCATTTGATGAGACAGCAGTGACTGAGTTTTTTGCTCGTTTCGAAAAGAAGTGTTGTGAGTATGACTGGCCGGAGGTTAAATGGGCAGCATTAGTTTCATCACGTCTAGTGGGTAAGGGGTTGAAAGCCTACGATGCACTGTCACTGGACGAGAGTATCGTGTATGGACTGGTGAAGGAGGCTGTGCTCCGGGCCTACGAACTGCAACCCGAAACTTATAGATTGAAGTTCCGTGGCGTGAATAAGAAGAGCGACGTCAGTTTTATGGAGCACGCACGGGACTTAACAGATGCATGTAATAACTGGTTTCGGTCCGAGCACGCAGAGTCGGCTGAGGAAATTAAGCAACTTTTCTATCTGGAACAGTTTTACAAATGTACTGGAACCGATCTAACGCTGAACATTAAGGAAAAATGTCCCAAGACAGTAGAGGAGGCTGCCAAGATGGCAGACCTCAGATTATCATTGATTCGTGGTTGCGGTGCCGCTCAGAGGGCTGAGTCAGGGCAGAAGGGGCGCTATACCCCACCCACCAGAGTTTTCGATAATAACAAATCCTATGACACACATAACCACACTAAAAGCATTGCACCTAATAACACCTACAAACACAAGCCTCTCCCGTTTACTAAAGGTCAGGCCCCTTCTTCGCCCGCACAAGGGAAGAAGCCCATTGGGGATGTGAAATGTTACAAATGTCAGAAGCTAGGCCATTATTCACGTGAGTGCCCTAGTAACACTCCCGCTAAGCCGGTGTCATTGGTTCACAGTATCGGTGTGTCTCTGAAGGCTGCAGCAACTGCCCGGGGTAGGTTGTCAGCAGCTGAGGCACACGCGGTAAAGAAGCGTACGGAAGGCTCGACACCTGTCCGGGACACTTTCTGTAACCATCGGGGACACGGGTTTGTGAGCTGGGGGAGTGAACTACGGAGGGTTGACTTGCTGAGGGATACGGGGGCTTCGCAAACTTTGTTGAGGAACTTCACAGGGAAACCGATAAATGCGGCCAGAGTTGTTGTGGTGCAGGGTATAAATGCTACGAGGTCATACCCACTTGTGAGGTTGGAGTTGAGAGTGGGAGAGGTGTGCAGGGAGCTGGATGTAGGGATCGTTGAGTGTTTGCCAGTTGAGGGCGTCGACCTTCTTCTCGGCAACGACTTTGCGGTGCCCACTTCCGGGACTCCACCCTTAGTCGTTGCCGAGAGGGCGGCCGACGTGGATGGTGAGAATCGGGAATGGGTTGGGAGGTGCCAACAGGATGAGATGGCCTGTGTGGTAACCCGATCTCGCTCTGCGGCTCCTGCACAGCCTAGCACTCAACCTCGGGGACAGTGGAGGAAGGATCAGGAGAAGGTTGCTAAGGGCAGGAAAAGGGACATTGATTCTGCTGCACTTCTCGGTGATTCGGTACTTGGACCTATAATAAACACGGGAGTTGACTCTGGCCCAGATATGGTGTGTAACAAGGCAGAGTTGGGTAAGACTTCGCGTGAGGCAAGAGCTGTAGCGAGAGCCACTAAGGCAGTAGAGCCTACTAGCCGGGGTAATGTCTTATTACAAAACCATCTTGATGCATTGACGCCCAGGGACATTAGTGAGCAGCAGCTGCAAGACGCTAGCCTAGCTCGTTATAGCAATGGTGCCATAGAGTTGGAGGAAGATGGGGATGCGAAGCCGGGAGATTTCTTTAGGCTCAACAGGATATTGTACCGCAGATTTCTAGACCCCAAATCGAAGTGGGAGGGCGGTGCGAGGGTAGTAGACCAGGTGGTTGTTCCAACTAAGTATAGAGAGTCCTTATTGTGTCTGGCGCATGATGTGCCGGTGGCGGGTCATTTGGGGGTAACAAAAACATTGGCGGCATTGGGCAGGTTTTTCTGGTGGCCTGGGGTCAAGGCTGATGTCTGTGCATGGGTGGCTGGGTGTGCGACCTGCCAGACAACGGGGAAGCCTAACCAGACCATCCCGAAGGCACCTTTGTTTCCCATACCTGTCACCGGGCCTCCGTTCAGCAAAGTTGTAGTAGATTTGGTTGGCCCTTTCCCGCCTACTAGTAGTGGCAATAAATTCCTGTTGACAATCATGGATGTGGCTACGAGATACCCGGACGCATACCCCATGAGAAACGGCTCGGCAAAGGCAGTTGTTAAAAACTTATTATTGTTCTGTTCCCGTTATGGATTTCCACGTGAGGTGCAGTCAGACCAGGGGAGCAATTTTACATCCAACTTGTTCAAGCAAACCCTTCAGTTGCACGGTATATGTTCTGTAGTGTCGTCAGCCTACCATCCCGAGAGTCAGGGAGTCTTGGAGCGGTGGCACTCGACCCTGAAGAGTATGCTACGCTGTTACTGTGCAGAACATGACACTGATTGGGATTTGGGTCTGCCGTATGTTCTGTTCGCTGCACGTGAAGTCCCAGGAGAGAGCCTGGGGTTCAGTCCAAATCAACTAGTCTTTGGCCATAATGTGAGAGGACCTTTAAGTATGGTGAAAGAGATCTGGGAGGGCGAAGAGAAGCCGGGGTCTGTACTTAAATATATCCTTGAGAGCCGGGAGAGACTTATAGGTTGCATGGCAGCGGCAGGTAATAACTTGGTTAATGCACAGGCGGTCATGAAGCACCAGTATGACGCCAAGGTGAAGCTTCGGGAGTTTTCGGTGGGTCAGGAGGTAATGTTGCTTTTACCTTTGCCTGGACACCCCCTTTCTGCCAAGTTTATTGGGCCGTATGTGGTGGCTAAGAAACTGTCCGACCTTGATTATCTCGTTGCAACACCTGACCGTAGAAAAAAACATCAGTTATGTCATGTTAACCTCATGAAAGAGTATGTGAGACGCCCCTCAGAGCCTCTCACTGTCCCTGTGCTGGCCTGCAGCGGCCAGGGTGGAGAAGGAGGTGGGGACAGTCATGCTGCTGAGGAGGATAGCTGGGACTGTGTCATTTCCGCGGAACAGTGGGCGGGGAATACTGAACAAGAGGCTAGGCAAGCTGTAAGTCACCTGCCTGAGCACCAGGGTGCTGCTGTCCTAGGCCTGTTCAGGTCATACCCCTCTGTTTTCACCGAACACCCAGGTCTCACTACTCAGGTAACGCACGACGTGGACGTCGGTGATAATGTGCCCTTCAAGTCAGTGCCCTACCGTGTGCCCCCGGTAAAGTTGCCAGCTTTACGGGAGGAGTTAAAGTACATGGTTGAGAGAGGGATGATCACTGAAGGTTATGTGAAGTGGACATCACCCGTCACGTTGCAGCCAAAACCTGACGGCAAGGTGCGGTTCTGCATAGATTTTCGTAGGCTAAATGGCTTGACCACTACCAACCCTTACCCTTTGCCTCGAGTTGACGACAGCGTGGACAAGATAGGGAATGCAAAGTACCTTACTAAAATTGATCTTGTAAAAGGCTACTGGCAAGTACCCCTGTCGGACCGAGCTAAGCAAGTTTGTGGTTTTGTGGTAGATGGCAAGACCTACCAATGTAACGTAATGCCTTATGGGCTTAAGAACGCACCTGCCACGTTTCAGAACCTGATGAACGATATTTGTGACGAAATCCCTAACTGCACGGTCTACCTTGATGACGTGATAGTGTATGATGACGATTTTGAAAATCACCTAAGGCACTTAGAGACCCTGTTTGGGAAGTTGCACGATGCTGGGCTGGTGGTGAACCTGAGGAAGTGCGAGTTTGTAAAGGCTACTGTGCAGTATCTTGGCTTCGTGGTCGGGTTAGGCCGGGTGTGCCCCCCCCTGAGCAAGATACAGGCTATCAATATGTTTCCCAGGCCCACCACTAAGCGCCAGGTCATGCGGTTCCTAGGTATGATAGGCTATTATAGGCGCTTCATCCGGGGATACTCTACTGTCTTAGCACCGTTAACTGATCTACTGTCGAAGTCAGTGAAGTTCTGTTGGGCTGCGGAGTGTCAGAGGGCTTTCGACCTAGTCAAGCACCTGCTGTGTACACATCCGATTTTGAGAGCCCCAGACTTCTCCAGGAGTTTTCAGCTGGCGACTGATGCCAGCGGTGTGGGTGCCGGGGCAGTGTTACTGCAGACTGATTCCGAGGGCTTGGAACACCCAGTGAGCTTCTTTTCTCGCAAGTTTAATTCGGCACAAAGGAATTACTCGACTATAGAGAAGGAGCTTCTTGCTATCGTTTTGTCGCTCAAACATTTCGAAGTTTATGTTCCAGCCTACGGCCCGGTAGTGACGATTTATACGGACCATCATCCCTTGAAATTCCTAAATCAGTTTCACAATCGGAATATGCGGTTGACCAGGTGGTCCCTAATGCTCCAAGAGTATAATCTCAACATTCAGCATATTGCCGGGAGTGAGAACGTGATAGCAGATTGTCTATCAAGGGTTGATGATCCAGGATAGTCGTGCACAGGGTGTGGGTTGAGCAGGAGTAAAATTAGGCTATCATAACGCCGTCCAATAAGATTATAAAACAATAAAATAAACGAGAATTTTTTTTTAGTTTTGTAAGTCTTTATTGTTGTAGCATGATGCATGCGATATTGTGTTTTATGTATAATTCACACTTCAGTTGTTGTGCACCTTTTGCAATTAGTGGCAGCTAAGGGTAGCAGGTCGGTTGGTTGCCTGTCAGATTTTGATAATGCTTCTAAGGTCGATTATCTAAAATCTTGGGGGGGCTGTGACGCACCCAGTGCGTGGCAACGCAACCTGATTGTACTCCTTGGTACTCCACTGTACCGCCCGTACTACTGTACCGTGCTGGCTACCGTCAGCAGCTATGTATATTGAGTGTGACAACTTATAACTATGTTCTTTGTATCTCTGCAAAGGTCTCGTCATGTGCTAACCAGTGGTGGGTTTTGTTTTAAGCCATGTCGAGAGCTTCCATTTAATATGTAGTATCAATGGAGAAGTTGATAGATAAGACAATGGGAGTTCAGAGAGAGAGAGTGAGTTGGGCTTCAGAGCGAGAGGGTAGCAACGCGCCACGCTGCCGGGGGGGTGGTTGCCAGACGTATGGACTGGTTGGCAGCCTTGCGCTTATAGCTAGGCGCGACAGGGTTGGTAGTCCATTGCCGCCTGCCTATGCTGCCTGGGCTGCCCATGTTGTCGTACAGCACATTGCCTGGAGGCTCGCTGTGTGTTCCATGATCAGGTTGCCTAGAACCTTTGAGATTCTAACATCCCTTGCCCTCTCTCCCAATTTCTCACGGTTGCACTCTTTCTCTCTGACGACATTACTCTCATTTCATTCTTCTCTCTATTTAAATGCATAACCTTCCCTTGAGGTCCTAAAGGAGTTTCAGCACTCACCTCTTGTATTACTCTTAGGACAAGCATATATTTACATGTATTAGATTTAAGGGGTTAATGTGAACAGCGATCTTCTTGATGAGGATAGTTGGTGAACGTTCTACATGTTCACGAGTTATATGCCCCGCTCATCATCCAATTTGTGACTAGACTGGTGCCATGTGTAAGAGCCCGACCATGCCCAGGAGTTGTCTGTAGAGGGGCGAGGACTTAGCCTTGATTTGCATACCGAGCCAGGAGCGAGTGTAGTACCAGAGACTACAGCTCGCTCGTAGTGCCGGTATAGTAGAGTAACGTAATTTATCTGTCCTTGTGTTCTCTACAGTCTTTTCCTGGGTTCTCGCTTTCGGTGCTGGGACTCGTTGTTCCTGTGACTTGGCCTGCTAGCTAGAACACATGGGGATGATGAGTGGGATATATCTTTATTTTACTATGCATTGCAGCTCTCTTTAAGTATATGTATGTAACACTTTACAATACACATTACTCACACACAAGACAACACTATTAATACTTTCATGTATCAATTAACTGCACTGTCGTTTTGCTGCTGTGTCCGGAGTTCTGTTGCGTAGGGCGCATACGGACTCAGAGGGGAGACAGAGTGAGAGAAGCGAAGTAGCCTATGCGGTAGTAGGCTACCGGCGCAGTACTGTTGCCTGCAACCTTTTAGTTATTCCAAGTATAGATTCATTATTATAATAAGTGACTACTATTTATGTTCCTTCCATGTGTATTATTAGGTATCTACTGGATCATGAACATCTTGTATGCTACATGCTAGTGCATGTTAGTAGGGGACAGTTATTCTAGTGCACGCGCTTTCAAGTAGGCGTGTACATTTGTCATTTAGCATTTCACTGTCATACCTTTAGCCTGCTTCTATTCTACATTATTAGAGGCTTAATATTAACGTAGTTTCTTGAGTATTGCATTTCTTTAGTAATAACGTAACCTATAAATGTCTGAGGGAGTTTAGCCTCATAGCCTACCCCTGTTGTACACTTTCGCCGAGTTAAGGTACCTCGTTACCGTAGACGATAACTCTGTAGGGCGTTGGTGCTTTTGTTGTCTGGAGCATATAGTATTTGGGACTGGAATCGAGCGTGTCGTTGTCACATAAGCCATTTCTGTCCTACGATCAAGAATCCCGAATATGTATTGCCGATCCAGCCGTAACAATATATATATATATATATATATATATATATATATATATATATATATATATATATATATATATACTGTATATATATATATATATATCATCGTTTGAGTTGGAATATATTTTATGTCTTTCTTTCCAGCGAGATATTAATAATTCTAACGCAGAACGGCTGTGGTAAATATTCGTGATTAAAATGCATTCGAAATAATGGAAGCTCGTTCGCAAATGACAAAATTGCTGTGGAAAATATTCATCATTAAATTTCCCCGGCATTAATTAAAGCAGGGACACATTCAAATATGGGCTTAGCAGCAGAAATCTGGGATTGCTGTAATGTATTACAATAATTCACATTCACAAATAACTTACATTTATCAAATGAAGAAAACAATTGAATGCACACACACACAGACTCACTCGCGCACACACACACACACACACACACACATACACACACACAAACACACACACACATATATACAGTATATATATATATATATATATTATATATACACATTATAATTGGACATAATAATGAGTCCTTAGGGACTCCACTAGTCACTGGAGTCCAAGCTGATTGTATGCCATTATTAAGTAATTAGTTTTGATGTCTTTCATTCAACCAAACTTTAGTTTTGCCCTGTACTCCTATCTCTAGTCTTTCTGCGGCAATTTGTTATGAGAGAGAGAGAGACAGTGTGTGTGTGTGTGTGTGTGTGTGTGTGTGTGTGTGTGTGTGTGAGAGAGTTTGTACCTAGTCGCTTCCCTTGACATCACATCCGAATAACCCAATTAGTGTTTTTTGTAATAATTTCAAAGGTCCATTATGAAGACGCTAGTAATAATTACCACGGTGACTAGCAGGGCGTAGATATCAATTATGTTCGAGCTGAAGTGGGAGGTTTCTTGATTATTGGGAGGGGGGGGGGGGATTCTGGAGAGGGGAAGATGGTAATGAAATGAGGGAGGGAGACAAAAAGAGTGTTACAGATTATATAAGTCATAGTTCGATTCATTTTAATTATCTTTGTACTGACGTGATACATTAATTATCTTTGTACTGACGTGATACATTAATTATCTTTGTACTGACGTGATACATTAATTATCTTAGTACTGACGTGATACATTAATTATCTTTGTACTGACGTGATACATTAATTATCTTAGTACTGACGTGATACATTAATTATCTTTGTACTGACGTGATACATTAATTATCTTAGTACTGACGTGATACATTAATTATCTTTGTACTGACGTGATACATTAATTATTCATATTATCACCAAGCCACCAATTAACTTACCAATAAACCTAATTAATGAAAGAAACGAAACTAATGAATACATGTGGTACTCCAAGGATTCGAACCATATGGGATACTCACACCGAAATTCCGCGCTCTAACCATTACGCTATCAAGACATAATAGAACAATGTGAATACAATGTTGAACAATATAATACATCATTAACCCCTCCAGCACCATGACGTCTGTCCACCTTTGATCCTGGCTAACATTGGACGATTTAATGCAGTTTAAGAAGACAATGCGATACTAAGAGGGTTTATTGTGATGGTATTTACAGCTTTGAGTTGCACAGGTAGATTATAAACTAAATCATCTAATGG
>JBAKBP010035789.1:0-19133 GCA_037953745.1 Lithodes maja
CTCAGAGCGGGTAGTTTTATGGGGGGCACACGGTATGGGATTGACTTAAAGGGTAGATGGTGCCCCACGTCAACATCATGCATAGCCTGAGTAGTGAGGCCTGGATGTTCAGCGAATACAGTGGGGTATAAACCGAGCAACTGACGGATAGCTTCAAATTGCGGCTCAGGCAAATGGGCTATAGCCTCGTCAGCCCTTAGGCTCGAGTTCCCCGCCCACTGATCCGCTGAAACATGGTGATCCCAGCTATCCTCCTCTGAAGCTTGACTGTCCCCCTCTCCTTCTCCACCACGGCCGCAACAAGCCAACACAGGGACAGTGAGAGGCTCAGAGGGGCGCCTCACATACTCTTTTATCAGGTTCACGTGACATAACTGATTCTTCTTCCTCCTGTCTGGAGTGGCAACAAGGTAATCTAGGTCCGAAATTTTCTCCACAATTTTATAGGGTCCAGTATACTTCGCCGACAAGGGGTTACCCACCAAAGGCAACAAAATCAACACCTCCTGTCCCACAATGAACTCCCGGAGCTTCACTTTGCGATCATACCTGTCCTTCATTAAAGCTTGTGACCCTGTTAAATTCCGACCTGCCATCTCCAGACTCTTAAGCATGCGCTCACGGCTTTCAAACACATACTTCAACAAGGAACAAGGCGGCACAGTTCCTTCCCAAATTTCCCGCAGCATATTAAGGGGGCCCCTGACTCGGTGTCCAAAAATCAGCTCGTTTGGACTAAATCCCAGGCTCTCACCAGGCACTTCCCGAGCAGCAAACAGTACATACGGCAATCCAAGATCCCAATCTCTTCCGTTATCAGCACAATAACACCTGAGCATGCTTTTAAGGGTGGCATGCCACCGCTCAAGCACCCCTTGGCTCTCAGGGTGATACGCTGACGATACCACCGCCCGTATTCCATGCTGTTGCATTGTTTGCTTAAAGAGATTGGAGGTGAAATTGGACCCCTGATCAGACTGAATCTCCTCCGGGTACCCGTACCTTGAAAAGTACCACAACAAGTTACTGACTACCGTCTTAGCCATGCCGTTTTTCATGGGGTATGCATCGGGGTATCTAGTGGCAACATCCATGATGGTTAACAAAAATTTATTACCAGCCTTTGTGGGAGGGAGGGGACCAACCATGTCAACAACAATCTTACTAAAAGGTGGCCCAATTACAGGAATAGGGTGCAACGGAGCTTTAGGAATAACTTGGTTTGGTTTCCCGACCCGTTGACAAATATCACATGAGTTTATCCAGGACTGCACATGAGACTTCATCCCCGGCCACCAAAACAACTTCCCCAAAGCCGCCACCGTTTTTCTTACCCCCAAATGTCCTGCCAGCGGTGTGTCATGCGCCAAACTCAGTAGGCTATCCCTGCACTCCCGCGGCACCATCAACTGGTCCACTACCCCGGACCCCATCTTCCAGCTACGGTTAGGGTCTTGAAAACGCCGATACAGGATGCCATCTAAATAAAAAAAATCTCCCGGCTGTGCATCACCGTCCTCGTCGAGCTCCACAGCTCCATTAGCACACGTTTGGAGCTCAGGGTCCTCCAGCTGCAACCGACGTATATCTGAGGGTGCCAAGCGATCTAACTGCTCCCGGAGCAATGCATGACCCTCCCCGATACTGAGCTGCTCCCTCTGTCTCTCTCGATGTTCATAACGTTGCTGTCGTGGAGACTCGTCATGCCCAGCCTCGTCACTCTCGATGACAGGCCCAGGGGCTACTCCAGAACTAAGTAATGGTGCTAATACTGAATCACCCAGGAGAGCCGCCGAGTCAAAACTCTTAAAACCAACTCCAGCTTTAGCCTCCTCCTGTTGATCGTTCCTCTGCTGGTCTGAAGACGGAGGACTAGGCTGTGACACTTTAGCTGCCCGAGCTCGGGTGACAGCACACGCCATGGGTTGTGCCTGGCACCGCTCGACCCACTCTCGCTCTTCCCTACTCACGTCGGCCGGCCTCTCGGCAACGACTAAGGGTAGAACCTCAGAAGCGGGCATTGCAAAGTCGTTGCCGAGAAGAAGGTCGACGCCCTCCACTGGCAGTTTCTCCACAATCCCAACATCCAATTCACGTGCCACACCATCCACCTCCAACTCCAACCGCACCAGCGGGTATGACCGAGTTGCATTAATACCCTGCACCACCACCACCCGAGCCGCATTTATAGGGTAGCCAGTCAAGTTTTTCATCAAAGTCTGGGAAGCACCTGTATCACGCAAGACCTCTACTCCATGCTTGCGCCCCGCCCACATCACGCAACCCCGTCCTCTATGGTCGCAAAAAACATCCTGAGCAGGGTTCGAGCCTCCCAGGTGCTTCTGCATTGGCTGTGCCTCAGCCTCTGACGAACTGCCCCGGGCAAACTCAGAAGGCTTCAGAGACACACCAATGTTGCAGGCCAAAGACACAGCTGCTGTAGGTGGTTTGCTAGGACAGACTCTTGCAAAGTGCCCCTTTTTATGACATTGATAACACTCTAACTCCCCTTTGGGCTTCCCTTGGTACTGGGAAGGGCCCGGCCCCTTCTTAAATGGGACGGTGCTAGTCTTGTGGTCAGTCTTGGTATCATAACTCTTGTACTTGTTTGCATAAGATATATTACTAACTCGGGGGGGTGGGGCGTCACGCCCCTCGTTACCTGCCTCACTACGCTGGGCAGACCCGCACCCACGAATTAATGATAGCCGGAGGTCAGCCATCTCAGCTGCCTCCTGTAGAGTTTTTGGATTCTTTTCTTTAATAGTTAAAGTCATTTCTGCACCTGTACACTTATAAAACTGCTCGAGCAGAAACAGCTCAGTCAACTGTTCGGCCGTCTCAGCTTTCTCAGAACGTGTCCAGTTTGTAAGTGCATCTTTTAAGTCCCGGGCATGTTCAAGAAAGGTCGCCTCCCTAGTCTTTGTAACACCCCGAAACTTCAATCGATATGTTTCTGGTTGCAACTCGTATGCCCGTAGGACAGCTCTCTTCAATTCTGGGTAGTCAATGCAAGACTCTAAAGGCAGTGCATCATAAGCCTTCAGACCCTTACCCGTAAGTCTTGAGGAGACCAGAGCTGCCCACTTCTCTTCAGGCCAATTATGCTCCCTACACTTCTTCTCAAAACGATTAAAAAATTCGGTGACTTCAGTTTCACTAAATGCCGGCACCAACTTGACTAAGTGGGACAAGGACTGTTCTCTTACTTGGCCCTCACGGCCCATCCGAATCCCTGTCGACTCTGCACGAGTCTTATCTAAATCTATTTGAGCACAATATTTCTCTGAGTCGTACCTAAGCTCAGCCTCGTGCCTCCTAATCTCAGCCTCAATCTCCTTCTCCTGCTTCCTAGTCTCATTCTCCTGCTTCCTAGTCTCATTCTCCTGCCTCCTAGTCTCATTCTCCTGCCTCCTAGTCTCATTCTCCATCTCCTGCTTCCTAGCCTCATTCTCCATTTTAGCAAGCTCGAGTTTAAATATCATCTCAGGAGACAGGCCGGAAGAGGGAGCTGCCACTACTGAAGGAGGGGGGGGCAAGAACTGGGGAACCACCATACGCACCGCCCGAGGGCACTCCAATCTTCCAATGCTCATCCCTCTGTGGGAGAGTGCTAACCTCCGGCAACTGAGTGGACGGCACTGTGGGAGTCGAGTGAGAGGGGATCTGGGGAGGAACCCCCCCAAACGCCCTCTCCTCCGAAACCCCATGTCGCCCACGCAACACCCAGGAAATCAGCTCCCCCTTGGACATCCCTCCTACATTGGATAGACCCAAAACCTTGGCTATCAGGTGCAAGCCATAAACATTCACCCCAGTCAGCCTCTCCTCCATCACATGGTACTGCTTACTCACAAAAAGTCTAGCATCCTCCTCACTAGTTACTAACGGCACCTCCTCACTTAGCATCTCTCGCTCCTCGTCAGTACTAGGGCCCGACATACTGAAGTTCACCAAAAAATTCTCGAGACAAAAGTGTTAAACTCCCTTATGCAAGCACTAATTACTAAATTAACTGGAGTCTCTTAAATGCTCTCCTAATTGCCTTACAAAAAAAAATATTCTTCAATATGTACGCTAAAGTACGAACAAACAAATGTTGTACAACTCTGCAAAAAATTATACTGTTCACAAAATCCTAAGCAAGGTCGCCATTTGTTACGACCGGGCACTCGGGTACACTAGGGCTCTTACACAGGACTCGAGTATGGCTCGCTGCCACAACGGAAACACACGATCCCAACCCCAGAGTACTGCCAGCCGAACAAAAAACGCCACTACCCTCCAGAGTTCTATCTGCTATAACGGGGTATACAAGAACTCGGTACTAGCGTTTCACACAACAGACTAATAGCAAGACGGGAGTTATCTAGTCTGGTCAACAATCAAACAAAGAAGAAAGTACTACAACACTAAAGAATAGTGTTGGCCGAAGCCGAAGTAATCCACCCTTGAACTAAGAACTTAAGAAGTCCTCCACCCTCTACTTCGGATCGGCACTATTACGTTACGTTAAACAATAGTCCTCGAGCATCAAGCAAGGAATCTTCTGATAAGTTAGATGCTTCTCGAATACTCATAAGAAGTAAGTATCGGATTTTGAACAGCAATTTAATGAATAACTCACTGGTAATTAAAGGCTTTAAATTGACATAAGAAGAATTATAAGAATAAGCAATAGGATATGGCAAACATTAAGAAGAAGTACTCCGACAATGCACTGGCAATAGCCTACTAAGATTGTGCTCGTGGGCCACTAATCTCTGAAGTAGCTAAGCGTGCCACACATGAAATCAATAGTGCTTAAACAATAATATACATAAGGAGAAGCTTCAATACTATGCTGTATCTGCTGGTCGAGCAAAGTCTAGCTGGGATATCTAAGGTTAAGAGACAATGGCTGAGCAAGCGGCTCGTAGCCTAGCGAGGTCCTTAAGACTGTGCGGCCAAATTACGGTAATTGACGGGATGCTCTCTTGAGAGATCCAGATCACTAGTATCTGGTTCTCTCCTGGCGATCCTCTCAAAGTCAAGCAAATGAGATAGCACAGTGTTGGGTGGCACAGGCAAAAGCCCTCACTCGCAACACAGTGCTAAACTCCCACGGTACACAGTCAGAAAGACCACCTAGGCGTTCCACGTCTCCGTTGCAATTGTACTGGTTCAACCGCAACCTAGTACTCATAGGAAATCACAACTCAGAAACCCTATCCCAGTCTAGCATTGCCTAAACCAGCAGAAAACAGGAACATGAATAATCGCACACAGGGAAATGCATATACGAGTGCAACAAACATCAATCAATCCTATTCTAGTTAACCCTTCCAAAAATAGGCTATCTAACAGGCACTTATCTCGTGAGAACTCAAGCGATAATACTTTGGCTGACTAAATCTGCACCAAAGGGGTCATGGAGGTTAAACAGGGACGAGAAGAGAAGAAGATAGGCTGTTCAGAGAGTAGAGAAAGTTCACATCAGTCGGAAGAATATGGATAGTTGCAAGGGATATGAGAAGTCGCTTTGCCTGATGAGTTCTGAAGAAATGGTGGCAAGAACCTCTCTTTTTATACTCGGCCCTCTAGCGGCATATCTCAAACTACTTAAGGACCGCCCACTGGCAATCATGACGTCATATTCTCTCTCAATCTGGGATCGACAAAGAACTTCCCACGCGCTGAAAGGGAGGAAGGGAGGAGGGAGGAGGGAATTAGGCCTATCTGCCCGCGTGGCGCACTCACTGGTCCCCGTTACGTAATATCTCTCTCTCTCTCCTCTCATCATTACATATAAGTCCCACACACAATACTTATAACTAATGATATAAAATAGAACTCGTTGACTCAGATGAAAACAAAATACATATTTATAATACTTATAGTACAACGGCTCACATAAACTAAGTTAGGAAACTCTACACAGACTACAGCCAAAGTTCCTGCCCTGACGATCCTAGCGAGAGTGGGGCCTGACTGGGCGTTCTGTACAGCATGCTCATACTCGACATGCGTCACAGAGGTCAATCCACGGAAGAGACGCCGTCACTTGAGATCTAGAAAATATATAAGTTAAAGAAAAAGTCAGAGTATGCTATGGGTATGGCAGAGATTGCTCAGCTCTCACTCTGATAGACCAGCCCATCACCACATGACTAGAACCCAATCCTCTCAGCATCAGCTAGAAAAGGCCCTAGAAAGCCGCCTCTGGCGGGGGGATAGCTCCCCTATTTCAACCCCTTTCGGGGTTGGGCACCCGCCCTCCCCGAAAGTTGACAGAATGAATAAAAACGCCAGTTGAGGAGGATCACTTCATTGACAACATTTCGCAGTTACGTGACCTGAAGAACCTATCTACGAAACATTGTCAATAAAGCACTCCTCAAATGGTGTTTTTAACTTATTATGTATTTGCATTCTGTAATTTTATAGTTTCACCCAGCCCTCTCCAAACAGACTTTAGAATTAACCTTAACCGTCTGTACATACCGGTACTACATCAAGCAATTTGTCTAGCCAGTAAGGGAGGGAAAATATAGTAAATAATATTCCTATTATAAACTTGAAGTAAGGCATCTACCGGTACCATTATCAACACCTGTGACTTACTGTACCAGTTGTTGTAGTTCCCCAGACTGTCTGGCTGAGCAGTCCTGAGTCCAGTTGTCCGGTTGACCGAAGCCAAGTCAGATGCTCGGGGCCCCTAATGGGGCCAGGGTGAGATGAGCTCTGTCTCTGAGAGGGGATCATCAGCTCACAGGCTTTTACCCCTGGGACAATGCCCCCACCATCTGCAACCCCCCTTGCAGTGCCACCAATCGGGTGATCTCGCCAGCACCTAGAAGGAAAAGAGACAGACGGAAATGGCTAAGGTAGGGTAGAGGATACCAAACCTCACTCAGGATAGGACCAGCCCTAACCCTACTGTACCAGTAGCAATTGCTAGTACACTTCCATTTGTTTCTGGTAGGCTACTGTATTATCTTCCTCAAAAAAACTTTCACCAACCTTCAGTTCACAATAATTAAAACCTATTGTTTTACATTTATCATGATTGAATAATGCCATTTGGCATATAGAGATTATTTTCATGCAATTTTTTGTTATATTCTAAAATAGCATAATTTCATATGAATGATCATACATTCTGACCTTACCTTCTCTCTGCAGACTTCATCAGACGGTAACTCTAGCCAGCAGTATGGGGGTGAAAATCAACGTAGACAACATTGTCAAATCCGAGGAGGATGGACGCCAGTACCGTGCCCTGGTGCTGGACAACAACCTCAAGGTGCTGCTTGTCTCAGACCCGGCCACTGACAAGTCCGCTGCTGCCTTGGATGTTCATGTTGGTGAGAGATCATAAGTTGTATAGCTATAGAAAATCCATCTCTTTCACATCCCTATGATCTACTGTAGAGATCGTGTACTGAGAAAGAGCGGCATATATATTAATGGGATTTTCTATCTATCTATCTATTGCCTGACGCCGTGATCCCCGAAGGGGTGGCCACGAACGAACCGCCCCCATGCACCTCTGTCCCCAGTCAGTCGACGCCCCTCCCCCCAACCAGCACCGCCTTCATTCATGTAGTTCCTCACTCCATCCTTCCACCTCATATTTGGTCTACCTCTCCCCCTCTGTCCCTCCACCTCGCTCTCGTACACCCTCTTAGTCATTCTCTCGCTTTCCATACGTTCCATATGGCCGAACCATCTCAAGTTGTTCCTTTTCACACTTTCCAACACATCTACCTCTACACCACACCTCCTTCTTACTTCCTCATTAGTCTGCCTATCCCTCCATGTAATTCCGCACGCACTCCTTAAGTAACTCATTTCCACTGCTCTCACTCTTGGTCTGAGTCTCTCAACCAACGTCCATGCTTCGCTTCCGTAAGTCAGTGTCGGGATTACCACACTGTCATGCAAGGACTTCTTCACTTCCATACTGACCACCCTATTTCTTGTTACTGCTTTCAGCGTTCCTACAACCCTCTTCCCCTGTTGTACCCTCTCCCGCACCTCTTCATCCATAGTCCCATCTTTACTCAACACACTGCCCAGATACTTAAAAGAGTTGACGATCTCCATAGCCTGACCGTTCTATTTTGACCTTTCTATAGCCTGACCGACATTTTGCTGCTGTAATTTAAAACAAAATTGTGTTAAATTTAATATTTTTGATCATGTTAAATTTAGATCCAAAAACCAATGTACAATACTGTTATTATTCTGTACCAATAATGCCAAATGGTTCTTATGGGTATGGACATATTTAAGTTTTGAGAGAACTGCCATATGAAGGGAGGCTAGACAAATTAAATCTACCAAGTTTAAAAGTGAGGAGAGAGAGGGGAGACATGATAATGATGTACAAATGCACCCGGGGGCTGGAGAGGCTGGATAGGGAGGATATGTTAATTATGGATACAGGAATAACTAGAGGCCACAGCTACAAAGTAAAAAGACCTACCTGCAAGAACGATATCAGGAAGTTTAGCTTCCCCTATAGATGTATTGACAAATGGAATGGGCTGGAGGAGGAGGTGGTAGGGGCAAGGAACATCCATATTTTCAAGAATAAATTGGATAAAAAGTAGACTGAGAGACGGGACAACACGAGCTTAGTTCAACTCCTGTAAACTACAATTAGGTAAATACAATTAGGTAAATACTATAGGTAGCGCCAACGAACTTGACAATTTTCTTGACCCCTTAACTTCTCTTAACTCAAAATGAATGAAAGCAATCGAGCTGACATTTATATCATTAGGGAAGAGCCCACCAGGAAATAGGTGTGTATATTTACAGCCAGTTTGCTTTAGGCCCTTTTGAGTTATGAAAAGTTAAGGGGTCAAGAAAATTGTCAAGTTCGTTTGCGCTACCTATAGTGAGTGCAGTAGTGACACCAGTGGCACCAATATGGCAGAGGTTGGCCGAGCTCTGTTATTATAGGGTCTCTATTCTGAACAGGGCCTCCCTTCAGATAGTCCAAAGAAGAGGATGGGAAAGGGATCTTTAAACAAATAAAAGCATGTCTATAAATATAGAGATATTCACATTGAAAGGGAGAACAAAGAAGACATGTGATTGGGTTTCTTGTTTGCCAGCCTGATATATTCACTTTAAAGACAAATGATTCATAAGAAACATAGTTTTAGTATCATGTCCTAATGGCGGATATACAAAAGAGGTCGCCGTAGATAATATTGGTGAAAACCTTTAACGAATATTTGCAGATTTAGAACTTAGTCATACAATTTATGTACAGTACTATATGTACAGTACGGTATATGTAAAAACAAAAAGCGAAATTCCTTCCCACCTTAGCTCTTAGTGAAATTAAAGCTAAGGCTATTGAAAGCTGAGGCTCTAAACATATACAGTATGTAAATATCGTAACCCTCCTTTTCTCCTTCCTGCCCCCATTATTTGATATACTGTACATTAGTTGTTCAGGTGTTCAAGATTTCAATAGCCATGGCTTTGACTTCATTCGGGGCAAAGGTGGGATGGGACTTTGGCTTTTGTCTGTGGGTTTGTACTGTACACTCTAAGACCAGACGAGCCCATCTTCACAAGGGTGCGCTCCACCTCTTCGAATAGTCTGCTGCACCAATTCTCAAACAACAACGAAGGGCGGTACGCTCTTCGGTGCCACT
The DNA here is from genome assembly GCA_037953745.1 of Lithodes maja. Lineage (NCBI taxonomy): Eukaryota > Metazoa > Arthropoda > Malacostraca > Decapoda > Lithodidae > Lithodes > Lithodes maja. The sequence continues at coordinate 9,660 of JBAKBP010035789.1, forward strand.
AGCAAGAGTGGCGAACTCCACATAGGTGACATAGGTAGGTAGGTGACATACATCCTAGCTCAATATGAAGACCTCAAATAGCATAACCAACCTCCAAAATGTAGATATTAGGTAAGGGATTAATGAGATGATCCGATTCTGTTCGGGATACCAGTAGCTTAAAAAACTTGATGTCATGTTTTATGTCCAAGAGTGTATACTGGATTATATATCTACTTAGGCTACAGTACATTTCTATTCTGCTAAATATTGTCAATGAAGTGCTCCTCCTTAGATGGTGTTTTTTATCCATTCTGTCTACTTTTCAAATACTGTATCGCTCAACATTTCTATTCATCTATCTATCTGTCTATTTAACTATCTATCTCCCTGCAGGAAGCATGTCAGACCCCCGTGAGCTGCCTGGTCTGGCCCACTTCTGTGAACACATGCTCTTCATGGGCACCGAGAAGTACCCTTGTGAAAATGAGTATAACAAATATCTGTCCGAGCACGGTGGTTCCAGTAATGCCTACACTGCTGCCGACCACACCAATTATTACTTTGACGTCGCTCCGGAGGCATTTCCGGGTGCTTTAGACAGGTTGGTACATTCTTAACTCCTTTACTACAATGACTGAATTTTGCAAATATACAATTCTGTATTATTTTTCACAAAGCCACCTATTAAATATGCTTTTTCTACAAGATGTGTATTATTCCTTATTATAACTAGATTACATCTCTCTCTTCAATCTGTCCATTCAGTTTTATGATTTGTCAATTCCTACCTTATTATAATCATGTACGATATTGCAGGTTCTCACAGTTCTTTGTGACGCCACTATTCACTGAGAGTGCAGTGGATCGGGAGGTGAATGCAGTGAACTCTGAACATGAGAAGAACATACAGAATGATTACTGGCGTCTGGCACAGCTTGAAAAATCCACTGCTGATCCCACTCACGACTTCAGCAAATTTGGCACTGGTTAGTGTTTAGTACCTAAAGAGATACAGGTAGTTGTGTTTAATCCCTAATGGACGGGCCATTTTGACAGTTTTTTGTTATCAATAACACATTTTTCTGTCTAAATGAAGAGGTTATAGAAAAAACTAAGCAGCTCAAGATCAAGGTCCTTTTCTCAGCTGCAATTATACACCAAGATTTTCTTTGTAGATATTATATTCCTGTGGCAATGAGCTGAATACTGTACAGGTATAGATATTTTTGGTTCTCTGACCACTTCATAATGCTCAAGGAGAGTTGTAGGAGAGGCAAGATGAGGGCGAGAAGCCTGAGACTGTGTCATAGACGATACTGCATTTAACTTTCACGTAATTAATGAGACTTATGTTCTCTTACCTTATACTGTACTACAGTATACTGTAATAAATTACAGTACAGTCGGCCCCGCAAGGGTGCGCACTAAAAGGGTGCGATTCTTCAACCGTGCGGCAGATGTCCGTGTGGTGCGTATAATCCAAGGGTGCGAAAAAAGCAAAGGGTGCGTTTTTTCGCCCAATAACCCCTGAAAAACATGAACTAAGGAAAGAATACCTGTAAGTAGTCCCTCGTTATCAACGGGGGTTACGTTCTTAAGACTGCCGTCGATAGCAAAAACCGTCGATACCGCATTACCGTACATTACGGTACCGTACATACACGTACAGTATCCGTGGTCTCTATCCTATGTACTTTTAAGTGTTTCCTTTACACATAACCTTACATATTAGAGTATATTGCAAATATCTATCACTGAATACATTAGAGGCCATAATAAACGCAAGAGATACAAGGTTCAGGCACAAATAAGCAAGTAAAAGGCGGGTGGACTTAGAGCTTCTGCCTTGTTTTGACAACATTAAAAATGGAGGTCGAAAGTGACGCTCCGATTGTCGGTGAATCCGGATTCACTCAAAACCTAAAGTCTTTAGGCTAATTATTTTTGCTCTCGTTTTCGGTGTATTTTCTTATTATTGTATGTCTTATTGTTCATCATTTAATCCACTTTTGGTTGGTATATTAGAGTAATATAAATAAACAATTAATCAGTCGATACTCGAATCAGTCTAAAGTCAGTCGATAGTCGAATCCGTCTATGATAAAGCAATCCGTCTATAAAAAAGCCGTCGATAACGAGGGACTACTTGTACAGTATAGAAATGTGATTAGATATTAGATAGAATATGGGTATTACACTCACTTTGGATGGTTTATGTATGCGTGGAGGTTGGGATGTTGGTCTTACTGAGGGTCCGAGGCTCCTCAGTAAGACCAACATCCCAACCTCCACGCATACATAAACCATCCAAAGTGAGTGTAATACCCCTATTCTATCTAATATCTAATCACATTTCTATACTGTGCAGGTATTCTTTCCTTAGTTCATGTTTTTCAGGGGTTATTGGGCGAAAAAAGGGTAAGTTTGAAGAGTCCCCGGACTACATAGTGAATTTCCCATAGGTTCTTAAGCTCCAAGGGTGCGTTTTACAAGGGTGCGCGCATGTCTCGGACTTAGGTAACCGCACCCTTGTGGGTCCCACTGTACTGTGGTTCGAAATATTACTCATCCTCAGTTTCCTTTCAGGTAACAAGGACACACTTGACACCATTCCTCGAGAACAAGGCATCAACGTTCGTGATGCGTTACTTCAGTTTCACGCCAAGTGGTACTCTTCAAATATTATGGCTCTGGTGGTCCTCGGAAAAGGTTGGTATCATTAAATTGTGTGTTTATGTGTTTTATGGATATTGTATACGAATGATAATTTCTAACAATGTGTACATTCGTGATATGCTATGTATGACAACTTCCAATCAGGGTTATGGAATCTGTGAAAAAATGTCAGACTGACTTTAACCCCTCAGACCCGGCTATGTATTCCATAGCGAAACCCGGGGGTTTTGGCCGAAAAACGTCTACGCCTAGGCTACCGTATCCTTGTTATTTTGACTGCTTCCGCATTCCCGCGCATCCCCAAGCGTAGATGTGTTTCGTACCTGTAGAATGGCGTTGAGTAGAGCTCTCTAAGTCAACTGGTTCATGGTGATGGGCTGGTCTATCAGAGTGAGAACTGAGCGATCTCTGCCATACCCATAGCTTACTCCGACTGTTCCTTTTACTTATGTCTTTCCTAGATCTCAAGTGACGGCGTCTTTTCCGTGGATTGACCTCCCAATCTACCAAGATTGGAAGCCAAAGCGTCACATTTTTCCTTTGCCCCTCAACTTTCTCTTCATAATTGCTGAGGGGCACAGGGCCCTGGGTGGGGCTTTGGTTTCCCGGGCGTTTCCGCACCCTCCTCCGCTCCCCGCCATGGAGTGGCTTCGGTCACCCAGGCTTTATTATGGTAGGCAGGGAGGGTTCTGTGGGGGCGCTCGGTTATGGCCTTGGCCTTGCTCGAGGCCTTGGGGCTGTTCGGCCAGGCAGCTTGGGGAACAACAACAACAACAACAACTGGTTCAGTTGTGATGCTGATTTCCGTGGAGATAACTTTGTGGCGATATCAGCCACTTTACATTACTTTTCACTACGTAACAATAACATACAGGCACACACGAACAAGGACGCCTCTCCTTCTTGTGGTCGGAGATGCGCGGCATCGGTCCAACCGGCTTTTGTTTACATGCGTCGGACGGACGGCTTTCAAAACAAGCTTACAGGCTTTCAAGATGCCGGAGCCTCAGAGCCCTTCCGGGTTCCGTGGGGGTGTTTTTTATGGATGCCTCAGAGCCCAACCGGGTCTGGAGGGTTAATAATTGTATAAATTTAACTCCAACTATGACCCTTCCAAAACTAGCCAACTCCGACTTCGCTACTCTTAACCCTGCATCCCTCGGAGGGGGTGAAAAGATCTCTGATTTCGTAAATTTACAAGTACGACTTGGCGTCTTGGCCCATCCAAAAATAGCCGATTCCGCACCTTTGACTCCCAACTCTGTCGCTATAATCTTGCTTCCAACAATGCGTATACTAGTGATATGCTATGAATGAAATTTCCAACAAAGCATGTCCTGTGTTCTAAAAACCCATATATTTTGTTTTCTCTCTCTCTCTTTCTCCCATCGATTCTATTTAGGCTATTATTCACAAAATATGTTTGCAGAGGAGTCCCAAGCTGATGAAACCTGAGTAGCATCTTATGATTATACTGTATCATCAATACCGGTATCATCATGTGCATTATGTAGCTTCCCCTTGGGGAACCCCCCACTAATGGATGGCCATAGCAGAAATGCATCCAGGTTACTTTGTTCAGACATGCTCCATTTACCTGTACCAGTTCCACATACAGTACCTCCTTCCACTATGTGAAAGTTTTAATTGCTTACCACTTTGAGTATATACTTACATACATAATATAATTAGCAAGGCCGAAAAAGAAAAAGATTTAGGGTTGATTATACAAGATAATTTGTCGCCAGAGAAACATATTAACAAGCTCTTTAGCGGAATGTATGCAATGGCCGGGAATATGAAAGTTGCTCTGAACTACTTGGATGAGACCATGGTAGCGAAAATTATGAAGAGTATGATTAGACCAAGATTGGAGTATGCAGCAGTGGTGTGGTCCCCGCATCTAAAGAAGCATATTCACAAGTTAGAAAGAATCCAGAGAGCAGTCACTAGATTGGTTCCAAGTCTCAGAGAACTGCCATATGAAGGGAGGCTAGACAAATTAAATCTACCGAGTCTAAAAGAGAGGAGAGAGAGGGGAGACATGATAATGATGTACAAATGTGCCCGGGGGCTGGAGAGGCTGGATAGGGAGGATATATTAATTATGGATACAGGAATAACTAGAGGCCACAGCTACAAAGTAAAAAGACCTACCTGCAAGAACGATATCAGGAAGTTTAGCTTCCCCTATAGATGTATTGACAAATGGAATGGGCTGGAGGAGGAGGTGGTAGGGGCAAGGAACATCCATATTTTCAAGAAAAAATTGGATAAAAAGTAGACTGAGAGACGGGACAACACGAGCTTAGCTCAACTCCTGTAAACTACAATTAGGTAAATACAATTAGGCAATTAGGTAAATACATACATACCACTTTCTTCCCCCATACCCCTCTTTATGTTGTTGCTTCCATTTTGATACAGAGTTATTTGTTACTGTGTAATTATATTGAGTGTTTTTGTTTTCCTTTCACATGGTATGAGAATACTGTAGTAAGAGAGATATGTAGGGTTAATCCTGAAGATAAGGTAAGGAACTAAGGAGGTGGTTGGGTATTTGGGGTATCAGCAAACTTTCGCAAAGAAATCTGTACAAGCAGGATTGGTTGGTTTGGGCATGTGGAGAGGATCGATGATCAATATTTGGTGAGGAGCTACAGGTCTATAAATGTGAATGGAGCTGCACAAAGGACTAGACCTAGAAAGATGTTAGATCAAGTACTTTGATCATATTTTAGATATCAAAACTTGACAAGTGAGGCAGCTCAAAACAGCTGCCTGGAATGCCATCATTAGTATGCGAGGCTAAAACCATATGTTTTTTATATAATTCAGTCTTTAACCCTCTAAGAGCGGGGGGGTCTGTGGCCGTTTTGGGCCTTTTCAGGCCATTCTGACTGCTATATCAACCATCAGCATGAAAGGAACTGTATTGTGCCGAAAACTAGGCGGAAATCGCTACACAATGACACCACATACAGCTACGTAGCCCTCGTGGAGCCCTGACAGTGTTACCTCAAAGATGGAAGTTTAGCTGATTTTGCTACATTGTTCACTTTTCGCTAACTATTGGTCACACTGTCATCCACCCGTGCGGTGGGGGAACTGGAGTTAGTGTGGGCCGGGAGGCCACAGATGTCGGACGTATGGTTCATTACTGTTCCACCCATTTTCACTCGATCTTCACCCATTTTTCCACCCATTTTCTCCCAGTTTCTTTCACTCGACTTAAGTCGAGCGCCGCTAGTAAAGGGTTAAAGTGTACCAGTATGACTGCATTCACATGAAAAAAGTCCTGGAATATCTATACATTATAGCATCCAGGGAGTTTGATATAAATATCGAATACCAACCTTTTGTTGTCTCTCTGTTTATGAAGAGTAATACAAAATCTGATACCTAGCTATACCGTACTTATTATACAGTATATACCCGTGAATAAATAACTAACCAAGCTACATTACATTATATTTATAAAGACCCATATCCATGCTAGAATACTGTATGTAGTTTCTTGACCTGATAGCATCTCACCATGGGTCACAGTCTTGGGCCATCTCCATATTCAATCCCCTGGCATGGAGATCATTACACAATATTCTCCTTCAATTCTTCCTCGGTGAAAAAAATATATGTTAATCTAAAAACAAAACTTTTTCTATCTATCTATATGCTGAGGCCCAATCCCCACATTTCCTATTTTTTATTTTTTATTTTCCTCTATTTTGTTATTTTTTTTGTTTGTATTTTCTTGGGGGTGGCCGACTCAAGACAGCCAGAACAGGAAAACACAAAACACAAGACAAAACAACGAACAAACACAGACAAAACACAAAATTCACACACATCTAGGTCACCCAGGAGAATACCCAGAGACCAGGGTCACCAAGGTCACTCCAGCACTCCCCCGGCCCCCGACCACCCGGAGAGGCTCCGATCTCGGCAGGCAGACATGCAGCGGAGCCAAAGCCACAAGCCCGCCCACCACACTTCCAGGCGCACCCTTCATATAAATCGTCTCCCTGGGCCAGACGCCTGATGGACTATTATCTAGTCCAACTTGCGCCCGACCCCTTCCCCCAAATGACCACATGTTCTCTCAACTATTCACAAGCATTCTCCATTCATTCTTGTTTATTACCACTTCCTTTGCCTGATCTATAGTCATTCCTCTATCATCCAAACCTTGTCTTACACAGTCTCTCCATCTCAATGGGGGTCTTCCTGCCCTTCTACCCTTCTATCTCCCCTTGTATCTGACTCATATATTCTCTTTGTAAGCCTTTCATCTCTCATTCGTTCAACATGACCATACCAGCTCAGCACCCTTCTGTCCACTCTGGCTGACAAATGTTGCTGCTGCCCCACTCTCCTACGTATCTCTTCATTCCTCAATCCGTCTCTACGGGTAACTCCACACATACTCCTCAAGCATTCCCTGATACATTGCACTTTTTACTTTCATTCCGAGATTTCTCGTCTTCCACATACTTCCCATTGCTCCGAAAACCTTCCTTCCTTCACACACTCTGTTTTACCTCCATTTCCATACCTCCAGTCCTGCTTATCGATCCTCCTAGATATTTAAAACACTCTACTTGTTCCAATATTTCCCCATCCAGCCTCACATCTAGATTCACCCTATGATCACCCCTATTACACACCATTACTTTACTTTTATTGAAGTTCACCTTCAGTTTCCTCCTCCCACAAACCACTCCAAACTCTTTGACTACCCGCTGCAATTTCTCCTCAGAATCCGCCACCAACGCTGTGTCATCAGCGAACAGCAACTGATTCAACTCCCAATCTCTACCATTCTTTCCTACTAATCCTCATCCCATAGTTCTCATTTTCACCTCCCTCACCACACCATCCATAAACATATTAAACAGCCATAGTGAAAAGCCAAAGTCAAAGACCATCTGGACATGAGAGGCACTCAATTCCTGGCAGCAGCCTCCACGAACCAAGACCACCCACTAAACTACATGGCAACACACCCACAGACACCAAGAAATATCAAAACAACACCCAGCACACGGTATCACACACAATTATTGTCCTCTCTCCCTCCCTGCCCACCCCGAACCAACTTCCAGAAGCACATCCATACTCATATCTCTCGCCAATCCATCCACTCACTCACAGACAACACGCAGCTGCATGCACGACCTCCCGAAATCCATCCTTCCGAATCCTCCCTCCCTCGCGAGGACAGAGTCCACCTGGCCAGGCTGAGATGCGGACACCATCCAGCTCTCCTGAGCTATCAGAAGAGACTGGATGACTCCGTTGTCGACGCCTGCCCGGGATGTAACACAGCACCCCATACCATTAAACACATCATAGAAGACTGCATTTCACACAACCACTTACGCCAACAACACAACCTACACTCAATGAGAGCTCTGTGGGAAAGCCCGATCGTGGCCGTGGCCTTCCTCAGGGACTCGGGGCTGTTCGGCCAGGCAGCTTAGGGAACAACAACAACAACAACAACAGCCATAGTGACAATACACAACCCTGTCGCAAACCTACCTATACCTCAAACCATTCACTCACTCGCCATTTCCTACTCTAACACATGCTCTGCTCCTTTCATAAAAACTCTTAACTGCTTCCAACAAATTTCCTCCAATTTTATAAATCCTTAACACCTTCCACATTGCTTCACGATCCACACGATCATACACTTTTTTCAAATCCATAAAAGTCCAAAATATCTCCTTATGCTTCTCTAAATACTTCTCGCATAACTGTCTTACTGCAAACATCTGATCCACGCACCCTCTTCCCCTCCTAAAACCGCACTGTTCTTCTCCTATTGCAGCTTCCGTACATTTTATTATCCTCTCTATCAACACCCTGCCATACAGCTTTCCAACCACTGATAATAAACTAATACAGTACCTTTATAACACTCCTGCCGATCTCCCTTTCCCTTGTACAACGGCATAATACATGCACTCTTCCAGTCTATTGGTACCCTTGACATCACAAAGCACACATAGAAAAGTCTCACCAACTTCTCCACCCTTCTTTATACACTTTTACTATAAACATATTCACTGTTCACGTAAGTCCAGTAGGCTGCTGTAATAAAATTTGTATGTGTGTATAATTTGCTAGCCCCAGCTATGGGGTATGTGCCTTAGTATATACTGTTACGGCTGGATCGGCAATACATATTCGGGATTCTTGATCGTAGGACAGAAATGGCTTATGTGACAACGACACGCTCGATTCCAGTCCCAAATACTATATGCTCCAGACAACAAAAGCACCAACGCCCTACAGAGTTATCGTCTATGGTAACGAGGTACCTTAACTCGGCGAAAGTGTACAACAGGGGTAGGCTATGAGGCTAAACTCCCTCAGACATTTATAGGTTACGTTATTACTAAAGAAATGCAATACTCAAGAAACTACGTTAATATTAAGCCTCTAATAATGTAGAATAGAAGCAGGCTAAAGGTATGACAGTGAAATGCTAAATGACAAATGTACACGCCTACTTGAAAGCGCGTGCACTAGAATAACTGTCCCCTACTAACATGCACTAGCATGTAGCATACAAGAGGTTCATGATCCAGTAGATACCTAATAATACACATGGAAGGAACATAAATAGTAGTCACTTATTATAAGAATGAATCTATACTTGGAATAACTAAAAGGTTGCAGGCAACAGTACTGCGCCGGTAGCCTACTACCGCATAGGCTACTTCGCTTCTCTCACTCTGTCTCCCCTCTGAGTCCGTATGCGCCCTACGCAACAGAACTCCGGACACAGCAGCAAAACGACAGTGC